>CAWUHW010000056.1:0-114043 GCA_963922195.1 Panagrolaimus sp. PS1159
ATCTGTTTCATTCCATCCTTCATCTTTGATATGAGGTACCCATTTTTCTGTTTTTTCAGAATTCACAAAAACATTTATATTTGTCAAACTAGCAAAGCCACAAAAATCATTGTTTCCTGCCCAATGATCATCTGCGACACCACGAGGTCTTTTGTCAGCAAGTTGTTGATATCTTTTTTGAAATTCTTCTTTTACAGCAACTGTCCATATTCCACGAATTTTATCTCCATTTTCTGCAATATGTGACATAACTTTTAAGCGAATAACCCAATGGAATTCTTCGGTTCCAGTTAATAAATATGACAGAGCGCGGTAACCACAATTGCCATCTCTTTTCACATCACGTAATTTTAGTTTTTTAACATTTATTGTTCCAGATTCTAATTTTAATAAAGGGCCTTTTGTGGCATGCTTTTCATCAATTCCAAAAATCTTCAGAGCATGTTGGATTTGTTTCAATGTTGGTGGAATAAATTTAGGTGCTGAGAATTTTGTTTTTTTTGTTTCACTAGGAGGAATTATATCAAATCCATCGTTTTCTAATGTTGGTTCGATTTTTGAATTCATTTGTTTTGATATTGGATCTTCTGGTTTAGCTGTTGAGGGAATAAAATCTTTATTGGTTTTCGATATTATATTTGTAGATAAATGATCCGTTCTAAATATGTCTTCATGCTCTTCTGATTCTGATTCATTATCAGTAATTTCATCATCTATAAAATCTTCATTTTCAATATATTCTGCTTCATCATCGCTATTTTCTTCATTATTTGTGCTTGTTTCTTGAATATCATTAAAACAGTCTGGGTAATCAAAAACAAATCCATTTTCAATTACTTGGACACAATCTGTCAAAATGTTATGTTTCCATGTTGTTGATGCTTTTGATTTTATAGCCTTTTTTATTTTTTCACCAGGATTGGCTTTCGAATCTTGTAATACATATCTTAAGACCCGCCGATTGCCAGATCTCTCTTCTTTTACTTTGTTGTTATAATCAAGAATTGCGAGCATTGTTCTCATCATGTAACCAAATAATGGGCTGTAATGTTTAGTTAAAATACCGTATATAAACACTTTGACTTACAAAAAGGTTTTTTTTGGACAATATCTTCCAGTTGCTAAACTATGGAAATTTTCTACTTTGGAAGTTGTAAAATCTGGAGAACATCTAATATAGTCAGCTAATAAATTTTCTTTGGTAAGTTGTAAAAATAAATAGTAATATTCCCAACTTGCTGGGTCCATGTATTGCTTTTTTGGCATTTCTGGTGTGATAGCTTCATGACAACAGCTTGTAATTTTTGTAAATTCTAGAGACTAAAAAAATAATTTTTCAAAAATTAAAAAAGCTTTTTCCTACTTGAAATATTTTTGATCCCAATTTTTTTGGATTTTTTTCACGAAAGAATAACTTTTTCTTTTTGTCTTTTCCAATTATATTTTCCATAGCATTGTAAAGCTGATCAGAAATATTTCCGAGTTCCCAATTATGAATATTTAAAACATGAAAAAGTGCTGATAAAAGAATTTCTCTTGCAAGAATACCATCTCCTTTTCCTTCTGCGATACTAAACCACATATGATTTTTAATTGGTTTTACAAATAGTTTTAAATTTCCGGATCGTTTAACTTTAGTTTTTTCGCGTAAATCTTTGACATTTGATTTTATAACATGCCACGAGTCAAAAAAATGCTTAATTTCGCTAAAATTTTCTTCCATCATTTTTCTAATAGTAACATGTCTGTCAGTTGTCAATACTTCAACATTGATGCCATGGTCTAACAAAAAATTTAAAACAGCTTTTGTTCCAACAAGTTCCATTTTTGAGCTATTGTTGTCTAAATTTGACGTCATTTATCGGATCCAACTTATTTTTTGTTACCTGTCATATATTTTTGAAGTGCTTTAAAAGCTACAACATATCCTGTTTCACTGTTTATTGCAACAACACGACAAATTTGTGCACAAAATCCTGGTGAATCATATTGTCCATCAGTTGTAACAGAACATTTGTCCATCTTTCTCAAAAGTTCAATCAAATTGCGTTGTTCTTGAAAATAATGATTTCTTACTACTGGCCAAACAACATTCTTATTATTTTTTTGGAAAAATGAATTACTGAAGATATTAATTTTGGAAAGTTCAAAAAAATTTTTCAAAGTCTGAAATATGTATTTAAAACATTGTAACAGTATATTGCTTTTGCAAAAGACTTACTGGATATGCTATTGGTGCAATTGATGCAGCAGATGCAACTAAAACATTTCCTTTTTTCATTTTTGTTCCAGGAATATTACTTTGAGTACAAAATGTTTGATGGAAATTTGGACATTTCGGGCAGCTATAATAAATTGTACCTGCAGTACCAATAATTTTAAGGTCTATTTTATGACCATCTTTTAAAATTTCACCACATTTTGGACAACATTTAAATAATTGTAAAAGTTGTTGTATAATGAATGAAAAAGACAAAAAACCAATATTGATTTCACATGTCAATCAATCGTAAACCACAATAAATGCAAAATTTACAAAAATGTTTTTGTTTAATAAATTATAAACCTAAAAAATTAAATATAAAACCAATGACGTTTCGTCCGTTAGTTTGGACGTCATTGGTAAAAGAAAAAGATGGCCATATGTGGGGACTGACTGGACTCTTCAACAAACACCAGTCCCACGGCCAAACAAACCTCCCTATCTACAACACTACCATCCAAATCCATTGATGTAGCACCAGCAAAACCATCCAAAGCCATTGAGGTGGCACCAACAAAACCATTCGAAGCCATCCATGTGGCACCAGCAACACCATCGATCCATATTCAATAGCACCACGAAGAAATCGATCTATAAATATATAAAATTAGTACCGTTAAAAACAAAAAATGAAACTAAACTAACCTGCAATAACTAAACTTACCTTCTATTTGCTGCTACCAGGATCGTATATGAAGATAGTAGTCTAAAAAAAGCCAACAAATATATATGCAAGGAATAAAAACGTTAAAAACACTTTTTTAGCGTCAAAAATGATAAAAAAAAAACATAATCATTAGCATAAATACATGTAACACGCGGTAAAAAACAAATTACAATAAAAAAATTAAAATTAAACGTAATATTTGTTCATATTTAAACAAAAAAATATATACATATTTACAAAAGTATTATTTCAATATCTTTTTTTGTATTAAAAAAAACTAAACCCGAAGAAAAAAGGTTCTCGAACGGAAAACCCTGATTTTCAATTTCTCACGTTTTGGCGGTTTTTTTCAAAAAATATTTCGCAATGCATCAAGTTACGAATCTCCTTTAAGTGGACAAAAATAAAGGCAGAGAAAACTTACAATTGTTTTTCTAAAAAGGGCAGATTAAAACTCATTTGCTCAAATAATTTGAGCCAAATTAAAGGCTTTCAATAAAAATATTTAGTCGAAAAATGGTTGAACACGTTAGCACTAATAAATCTAAAAATATACTTTTTTTTAAATTTTTAGTGTTTTTTAAAAAAGATATTAAAAAAAAGAGAGCAAAATCAGGAAACGTCAGAAAAAAATGAGAAAGTGAATGAATGAATTTTTTTCAACAAAGAAAAAAACATTATGTCGAAATAATTCGAGAACGCCTGCGGCTTTGAGTGCCAAAGGGCAAAAAAGCGTGCGCGTGTTCGATTGCGCGCCAACACAGACAAACAAAGCGCGCCAACACAAACACAAAAGCAGTTGTGTCTTAAAATATTAATAATTACTTTGCAAAAAAATACCTTTAAGAAATTAACAAATTCTATTAATAATTAAATAAAGCATGTAAAAATTTTATTGACACACAAAAATTACACAAAAAAGTAAAAAAGTCCAAAAATTCTGATAATTTGTTTACAAAAATCCGGAAACCTCTAATACCATTTTTTACTTCAAAAAGTACTTCTTAGACAAACAAAAAAGCTTAAGAATTGAAAAAAAATACTTGCAAAAAATACTGGTATAAAAAATCATAGAAACTTTATTATAAAAATGAGTATGTTCAAAAACTATCACAAGAAAGAAAAATCATGTAAAAATTAAAAGAGAAAAATATTAATCACTGAAGTTTTGCTTTTAAATCAAGAAATAAATTTGAACGAGCTTTTGGCATTTTTTTGAGATTCATATTTGAGAAATGTTCTAATAGCATATTAACATGTTCCATTTCTTTTGCGTATTGTAAATTAAATATATAATGAAGTTCGACCAAAGATTGGAGAGCATCACCAAAATCACCATTAATCTAAAAAAAGAACATTTAAAAATTGTTAAACTTAAACAAAAACAAACTTTTAAAGCAACATCATCAGTTGAAATGTAAAACTTTTTATTTGGAAATAGGTCAATGATAAAGATCATAGGGGATGTTTGACCAATATTTCTTCGTTTTTGTGTCATTGCATCAACGCTTGGAGAACCCTGCAACATTATTAATCTAGGATACATAAATAGTATTAAATTTTATTTAACTTACTTCTGATTCTGCAACAATGCGTTGAATTTGACATAAATCAGTTTTCTTAATATATTGTCGAACCAACTGAATTAAAAGTTTTAAGCTTTCATAAAGATCATTTTCATCAACAACATCTTCTTGACCAATAATTTTATAATCTTTTGATAAAGAAATAATAGCTGCAGAATAACTTCTAAGTGAATTTTTAACATTGAATACTGGTAACTTGTGAACATTCTCCATCATGAAAGTAAAATCATACTTTAATAATGATGCATCCTGAAGCAAAGCAGGAAAATGTTGAATAACTTCTTCTGGAATTCGATTTTCGTTGCCCATACTTTGAATCCATTGACATCTCAAGGTGCTGAAAGCATTTTTAAGCACTGTAAAATTATAATATATGTTACCTAGTACGTTTGATTACATCTTCAACTTCTTTTTGTGTTACAGCCATTGAAAGTTCATGTGATGCTTGATTAATATCTTCAATATTAGTTGCAGGAAAGCTCAGTTTCGATTTTTTTTGCGAAGTAATACCATTATTTTTATCTTTTCTTTGTTTTCTTTTTCTACAAGCTTCCAATACTGGTCCATCTTCTTTATTAATAAGATTGAAAAAATCGTTCTGTGTAAGTTTAAACATAAAATCAAGAAGAGGTTGAAAAAGCCAAATATTCTTACCTTTGTTTAACTGCTGCAACAGCATCAACCAAAGTACTTTGACAAACATCGCGAACAATTTTATTAATTTTAACATCATATTCCATTAATTGTTGTTTCTTTAAGAGCACTAGGCATGCAATATTCTTTGGTGTTGAAAATCTTTCAAGAATGTTATCCTAAAATAAGGTAACGAAAATCAAAAAAAAATTATGCAAAAGCTTACTCCATAAAAATCAAAAGTTTCATTACGTGTAATTTTTTCAAATTCATTATCCATGTATTCTTTATTTGAAAAATATAGTTCAGAAAGGAATTGAGATTTTGTTTCATTTTTGAAAACATTTTGAGAAGGTAAAGTTTCAGCAATACTATTTACAGTTCCAAGACTGCTAACATTTTCTGTCGAAACAGTATTTTCATTTGATGATGGAGAAATGGAAGAAATGTCTTCTTGCAAATCCGGAGAAACAACAGTTGGAATAGGTTCAAAATGTGATGCTTGATTAACTGAAGGATCTGAAAAAAAGATTTATAAGTTTAAATAAGTAGTGAAAAAAGTAGTAAAACATACTGTCAAAATCTGGATGATGGAAGAAGTATTCATAAGAAAATTCAATTAAATCATCAGCATCAAGAACAATAGCTTTAGTTTCTGGTTTGCCTGCTTGTTGTCTATACATTTTTAGCGAAACTGCAGGAAAAGAAACATTTAACTTTTGACATCGCTCAAAAATAACTTCATTGACAGTTTTTGTTTCATCTTTTGCCACAAATCGACTTTCAGTTTTCTCCCCTTCATCGTTGAAAATTTTCAGATTAATTACACAGGACATCTAAAAAAGAAAAATGTAAAACTCTGGAATGGCAAAGAAAATTATAAAAAAAAACTGAAAGCATTTTTGAATATTTTTCGTCCATTAAAAGCTCGAAAATCGCCGACCCATAGAAAAACACTTAAAGAACCTCTGAAGGAATTTGTAATCGATATGTCTTTTTCATTCTTTTTGAATGCCGAAAGAAAAGTTGAATATTAGAAGAATTCTGTAATTTAAAAAAATTTTGTTTTACTCATTTAAAAAGGTGTAACAACATTCAGCAGGGATTTATGAAGTGTTGTTTTTTAAGTAACAAATTAAACAAAGGGTTGTTCGTTTTTCTTGATACTATTTTATAAAATCATAAATGATACTAAAAATACAGTAATCAAAAAAGTTTAATGTAAAACAAGTTTTAGGGTTTTCGGTCGTTTATTAAAAAATATAACAGTAAACAAACAAATGAGATCAATACAAAAAAAACAGTTATCAAATCAACGACCTTCACTCAAAAATTCAACTTGTAAGAGCAGATGTAGTTGTTGCAGAAAACAGCAAAGTTTGACGCTTCTTTCCCATTGCTTGAAAAATTATCTTTAATTGTGAAACATATGGTCCATCTAACAATTGATCAGCTTCATCAAGAATATTGAATTCGTTTAAATAGTCTTCCAATTGTAACGGGATCTGATTCAACGTAATCAGCTAATCGATCTGGTGTTGCAACAACAATATGTGGCTGTCTAGAAAAAGTTAATGATTGTAAAAAAAGATAATGTAACAAAAAAAGAAACCTTGAAAGTTCATTCCCTTGTGCCGTCATATCTCTTCCACCAATTACAGTACACATTTGAAGATTTACCGGACGTCCAAAAGCAATAAATTGATCAGAAATTTGTGTTGCCAATTCACGGGTTGGTGTCAAAATGACTGGAATAATACCATATGGATCAACAGCAAGCTTTTGAAGAATTGGAAGTACAACGGCTATCGTTTTACCCGTACCAGTTTTTGCACCTCCAAGTACATCTGAACCTTCAAGAATCTATGGAATACAGTTTGCCTAAAAACAGTAAAGAACATTAGAAACGTTAGATAAGAGTTAAAGAATACTTGAACAGGTGTTGTTCGTGTTAAAACATATGCATTAAGTTGTTTTGTAAACCATTTTCTAATACCCAGTTCTTCAAAGCTTTTATCAGAAAAATTAATTTCGTTACCAAAAGTTTTAAGTTCTAAAAAATCAAGATATTAGCAACAATTAAACAACAATCACAAACCTTCATCTTCACTTGATTCTTCTTCTGCATCTCCAGCATCTTCAACTCCATTTTCGTCATCTTCAGCTCCAGAATCTGCTTCACTTTCTCCTACTTCTATTTCTTCTTCAGAACTTGATTCAGCAACAACAATCTTTTTCTTTTCCTAAAAATCACATTTCAAAATTAGTAGCAAATGATAGTTGATTACATACTTTTTTAGTTTGCATTATTCTTTTATATATACGTTAATTAAACAATTAACAAAACAGAAATAGGTTTTAGATTTTTAAGAAAAAGGTAATTTTTTTAATTGTGAAACGTTTCTTGTTTAAACAATTCAACGGAAAAAAATTAAAGAATGGAAACTTTAAAGTTTAAACACCCAATAAGTATTGCATAAACGCTGGTTGTTAGAATATTGGATTTTTTTTAAATAAAAAACGGTACTTTTTTTCGATCTCCGCAGTTTAACGATTTAAATATTAGATTTATTTTCTTTGTTCCTCTTTGGTCAAAGATATTTCTGACTCAATGTTCAATGAAAATTTGGAGAAAATTTTAATTGACAATTTTTCTGAGATTTTTTTTTATAATACAGAAATTTAAAGAAAATGTTTTTTTAATCAGTTTTGATTGCTATTTTTTTTAAAAAATTGACAAAATTTTCTGCTTTACAATATTTTTTTTCAAAGCTTTTAATTTATTCACATTTTCAATGCAATATTCAAATTTACAAAATTATAAAAGATGATAATTAACGCGAATAAATTTGTCATTTCTGCAGTAAATTGATAGTGGTTCTGAACATCTGAGACTATCAACAGAAACTTGAATTGATTGTGCAGTTTCTTGGATTTTGTAACAATGCGAAGTATCATGGAATTCCAAAACTTGTAAACATTGTAAATTTAATAAATTTTCGGGTGTTAAACTTTGAATTTTTCCAAAAATAGGTTGTTTTGTAGTTTCATTTTGACCATATACAACTGCATACCCTCTTTTGTATTTTCCTTGAGCTCGACATCTGCGAAGATCTGATAAATAATTAACTAAAAAGCTCAATTTTAAAAACTTAAAAAAAATTTAAGAAAAAAAACCTCTGCGCATTTGATATAAAGTTGATGCAAAAATAATTGCAGATTTTGTAGCTAAAGTCATGGGTAAATTTTTGTGGCATCGGTTGACTTTGGCATAACCCATGGAATTTCTATGCTTTGCTTCAAACCTAATCGCTGATAAAAAAATTATAGGACCCATTTCACGAATTATTCGAGGATAATGAAGCATCAAATGGGCTTTTACAGTCATATTTCCTCCATTTTCATGAAATTCTTTTAAATAATTTTTAATCATTTGTTCAAGCATTAATATTGTAGCTTCATCAATTTCAGGGGCCCATAAAATATCCAAAATTCGTTGAAATTTTAAAAACATTGCCCAAGTCGGTGATGCATATCGAATTCCAGCGAAATGGAAAATTAAAGGCAATAATTTTACTAAAATATGTGCAGTATGGGCTGTTTGCTTGAATGAATCCCCAGAATCTGGAACACGAACAGGCAAAACAATTGGTCGAGGAGGATTTTCATTATCAGAACCAATAAATCCAAAGCTATTAATTGCATTATTAATTGTTGTAAGCGAAAATCCATGTGCAATTGCATCTCGAATAACCAAGGGAATTAAAACTTGCAGATGACCTTCCAAAATATCATGCATTATGTCAGCAGTAACATTTTCCATGCAGTGAAAATAATTTAATTGATTAAATACACATACAACATCGATTCCATAATTATTCATTTCATCAATATTTCCATCAGCAACAATTCGATCATATTCTTCTCGAGTTTTTTGAATATTCATATTTAATTCATTTTGTCCTTTGAGATTAGGTGCAGTAACGCGACACATTCTACAAGGATTGTTACCAGAAAAGCTTATTTTTAATGCGTTAAGCTGATGTAATCCAAGATTATCAGCAACAAAACTCAATAAAATAACTTTAAACTGACGACGAGTTCCTTTATATGTGAAATAAATTCCTTCAGTTTCAAGTTGGCGCAATTCAATTATTAATGATCTTTCAAGTTGCATTTGAAGATCTGCCATAACATCTGAAGAATGTGCCACAAAACATGTGAATATATGATTAAGTTTTGATAATAAATCTTGTGGAAAATTTAATAATTTTATATAACATGCGACCATTTTATAAATTTTAGCAGTTTTTCCAATGGGGCATGTTGCTGTAAATTCATCCAAATTAAGTGCTACTGCCAAATAATCTTCTACAGTATCCTAAAAAATATTTTAATTAAAAAAGTTTTGCAAATGCTGACATACATTACGAATTTTTTGAGCACGTGAACCACAAAAGGGATGATTCATTTTGGTGGAATTTGTATAATCAGAAGGCATTACCAGGGCATCCGCAATTTCAGGATTTTGTAGCACTGCCAGTAAAGTTTTTTTAATTGAAAACATTGCAATATTTTGACGACGTTCTCTGAGTTGTAATCCATCGACTGAACCAGCTGTGTAATGCTCATAATTTACAGTATGCATTTTTGGAGAAATATATAATCCAAGCTTTTCAATATGTTGTTTTCGACGAAAATTGCTTGTCATTGGTAATAAATGATTTTTTACTGCTTCTTTAATATTGCTGAGATCAGGAGGTTGTAAAAATGGTTTAAAAATATCTGTCATTTCTTCAACAATTTGTAAAAATAAATTACAACATAGGGAAGCTGATTTTTCTGTTGCATCTGGATGCTTTGAAAAATCAAGAAATTTTTCCAACATGCCTTCACCAAATCGTTTTGCAGCTGCATTCATTTTTTCTGTTGGTGTTAATTGTATTTCTTCTTCACGTGCTTCATTTCTTTCATATAACACAATTTCATCATTTTCATTTTCATCATTTGAATCTGAAAAAAGAAACGTTATTCAATAAGAAATAAGAAAAACGTTGTTTAACCTATTAATGTTTCCAAATGTTGATTTGCATCTTCAATATTATCTCCTTCTTCCATATTGCCCAAATCATCATAGTCGAATTCAGAAATTACAGCATCAGATGGATGATTTTCGTGTTTTTTTATATGCTGCCGAAAGCTGTTAAAAGTATAGCGATTTTCACAGAAAGTGCATTTTATATTTTTCAAGCTCCATGGGTTATGATTTTCTCGTATATGTTCCAGCAGTAGCTTTGTGGTATTGAACGGTAATGTGCAATTGTCTTTTATTGGACACGAAAACATTATTCAATATAAAATAAGAAAAATGTTGCTAAACTTTTGGACATATATCTGAAAAATTAATATTTTAATACAGAAGCACAATGTTTAATAAAATTTTTCAATGACCGATTAAAAAGCGAAAGATATTCGAATATCTTAATACCAATTGTAAAAAATAATTTTCCGATATACTATTTACCAATAATCACTGGCAAATTCAATTTTTATTAATTTATAGTATAATTTTTTAAGCTGTTCTTCTATCTCTTTTTTCTTCTATCAATGAACGACGTACACTTTTTGGTTCAATACGTTGCATTGATTAATCTGTTTTGCTAAATTCTTAACTCTATTTTTTATTAAACCTGCTTAAGCTTTTTTTAGAGATTTCAATTTTGTTACAGTATGCGAGTAATTTTTGTTTTCGTCTTCTTATTGCAAATGTAACTACAGTATCTTTAAATGCTGTTACATATTAAAATATGAAAATTAAGCTTTTGACAAATTTTTGACATTGCAATGAAAAATGCAAAAAGTGGAATAAAATCAGTTGATTTTTTCAGCTTCTTTGGTTATCTGAATACAGATTTTTGAATTAATTCATTTTGTTCTCCAATAATCCATAAATTTACATAATTTTTTCCCTCTTTTTCTATTGCTCATTTTTTTGGATTTTTACATTAATTGCATTTGTGCTACAGTGTTTTTCTACAGATTAATGTTAATAAATTTTTAATTACAACATCACTATTCTTTAAAAAATTCCTCAAAGTTTTTTTTTGCTTTTTCCGGAAATAGTGATTGCTGAAGTCAGATATAATTATCAGTAGCAAACTACAATAAGAAAGTTTATATTGCACTTAAAAATAGAATTAAAAACAATCCATGTTCAAAGACAGTTTTACTAAAAAGTATGAATCTTTCAAACAATTTGAAACAAATTAACATTTTATTGCAAATTAGAAACAATTAAAAAAATATATTACCGAAAATGTAATTAAATTTTTTTTCAGCATTTTCTTTCAAAAGCACAGTATGATTGAATACAAGCTAAAAAAATGAACAATAACTCAGTGTAAAAATATTAAACAATTTTAAACTTACTTTTTTATCACTTGCGCATTTCTTCAACTTTTTGATGACAAACATATGCTAAATTATCTTTAATCAACTGAATAGCCCATAAATATACTTGTTGAAAATAGTCACTTGAATGCGTAATTTTGTAAGGATTGTATTCCATAATAACAAACAAAAGCTTTATTAAACAAAGTGTTATTAAAATAATACTTACCCAACCAACGAACAATATCTTCAATAGCAGTAAAAAAAATTTCTTCTTCTTTTTCAGGATTTGTATCATCAAATTTAAGATAACAATTTCCGCCATTTACTTTAGCATAACAATAAATTGATGTTAACAGCTTTTGCATGACCAATATGTAAAACACCATTTGGTTCAGGTGGAAAACGAGTACGAACTTTTCCTCCAACTTTTTCTACATGCTTCTTTAATAAATCTTTTGTCCATGGATGCATAGCATATCCTTCAGTAGCATAATTTTCACCAACTTTATGCAAATGTTTTCAAGTACGTAATAGGTGTTCTGTTGAAGTAGACATTTTACCTGCAAAAAAAAGAAATTACAAAAATTGTTTATATACTTTTACTATTGTAAAAAGCTTGCGTGGAAAAAACAAAGGAAGAAAAGGGGCTATTTTTTAAATAAAATCATTTATTATACATATAAATGTATCGCAAAAAATCACTTTGGTCACTTATTGAATATTTAGGATAGACTTGAAAGATAAAATTGGTAGCACGATTTAAATTTTGCAAAAATTGGAGAAAGTATTTTTAATCTACTAATTAGTATTATAATAAATACCACATAAATGTTGATACAAAACAATTATGCACAAACTTTTTATCAATGTACAAAAATACCCCAAAAAATCCAACCAATCCCATTAAAATTCCAATCAATCCCATCTGGGTATCATAATTTTATCACTCCCCATGCTCAACTACTTATAATATATCGAAAACAACTTTAATCAGTTAAATTTTAACCATTTATATAAAAAAAACATTATTGTCTCATAAACATGACTAATAAGTACTAAAAACAGGATGAAAAAATAGATGTCCTATAAACAGGATTTTTTAGTCCAAAAAACGTGACCTTTTTTAAGTCACGTTTTTAACAGGATGTTTCCGTCCAAAAACGGTACGATAACGTCCCGTTGGAAAATGTCACGCTTCAAAATAGTCACGTCGTTTTTTCAGTGCGCATAGAGAAAATCTAAATGTCTTTTGGCAGTATCAAGATTTTCAAATAAAGCAAGCAAACCGTTGCTTCTGTTGCAAAGTTCGTCCAGATGCTTTTTTTCATCTTGAAATTTAGCAGCATCAGTATTTTGAAGTTCTTCGAGCATACTTTTCCATTGGGAATGATATTGATCACATGCAGTTCGTGATTTTTCAATATCTTGCTTTTCTCCAAATACCATAATTTGAAATTGTTGAATTTCTTCATTTGAAGTAAATGCAGGTAATGCTAAGCCTAAAGCTCTATTAGCTCGAGTCCAGGCAGTATTTCGAGCGTTAGTGAAATGTCCTTTATTGATACTTATTTTCAATATCAGTCGGTCGGATGCACCACTAATGTCCCGAGATTCTATAATGATGTAGAAATGAGAAGGAGGAATAAATGGGAAATAAATATTGAAAATAAAATAATAAAATAAAACAAACACAATACAATACAAAACACAATAATAAATACACAGTAAAAATAATAATAATAAAATAATACAAAAGGGCAGGGAGCCGTGAGCAGGCAGGCAGTTAATAATAAACTGGAAGAACTTGAAGAACTAAGAACTTATCCTTTTTCTTTGCATTCAGCTGCTTTTATGGGGGAGCTTGACCCAGACAGATCTCTCAGAGGTTTTTCTGGAAAATTCTGGTAAGGTTTTGATAAATCAGGGCTTTTCTGCCCAAAAGTCCTGACATTTTCATAAAAAAGTACTTTCATAAAAAAACTACTCTGTAAAAAAAATACTTTTATAAAAAAGTACTTTCATATAAAAGTACTTTCTTATAAAAGTACTCTGTAAAAAAAGTACTTTTATAAAAAAGTACTTTCATAAAAAAACTACTCTGTAAAAAAAGTACTTTTATAAAAAAGTACTTTCATATAAAAGTACTTTCTTATAAAAGTACTCTGTAAAAAAAGTACTTTTATAAAAAAAGTACTCTGTAAAATAAGTACTTTTATAAAAAAGTACTTTCATAAAAAAACTACTCTGTAAAAAAAGTACTTTTATAAAAAAGTACTTTCATATAAAAGTACTCTGTAAAAAAATTACTTTCGTAAAAAAAGTACTATCATATAAAAGTACTCTGTAAAAAAAGTACTTTCATAAAAAAGTACTCTGTAAAGAGTACTTTTTTTATGAAGGTACTTTTTTATGAAAGTACTTTTTTTACAGAGTACTTTTTTTATGAAAGTACTTTTTTACAGAGTACTTTTTTTACGAAAGTACTTGTTTTACAGAGTACTTTTATAAGAAAGTACTTTTATAAGAAAGTACTTTTTTATGAAAGTACTTTTATATGAAAATACTGTTATATGAAAGTACTTTTATATGAAAGTATTTATTTTACAGAGTACTTTTTTTATGAAAGTACTTTATTGTCTCATAAACATGACTAATAAGTACTAAAAACAGGATGAAAAAATAGATGTCCTATAAACAGGATTTTTTAGTCCAAAAAACGTGACCTTTTTTAAGTCACGTTTTTAACAGGATGTTTCCGTCCAAAAACGGTACGATAACGTCCCGTTGGAAAATGTCACGCTTCAAAATAGTCACGTCGTTTTTTCAGTGCATCTTCCTTAAAAAACTTGAGTTATGGATTGTTGAAAATGAGCTTGAGATTGCAATTAATAAGTGCAATGTCCTGCATTGTTTGCCTAAAAAGAACCCTAAAATCTCCTATTTCCTTAACGGAGCCAAGCTTCCGAACAACCAGTCATCTGTTAGAGATTTAGGCTTAATTGTTTCTGCAGATTTAAGTTGGGATGAACATATTAACACTATCTCAAAAAACGCTTTAGCGCGCTCTTTTATCCTTTTTAAGGGACTGAAATCCACTAATGCTAACCTTTTATACCACATGTACACCACTTATGTCAGACCTCTTGTTGAATTCTCAACACCTGTCTTTAACCCTACAAAAATAAAGCTCATTGATAAACTTGAAAAAGTTCAAAGAGTTTCTATTAGAAATATTTTTTTAAGATGTAAAGTTTTAAGAGAATTTTCTAATGAGCCTTATGAGGATAAATTAATCCGATTAGGCAATCTAATAAACTCCAAAGTTGAAACGTTAGAATCTAGGAGAAACAAGTATGACCTATCATTCCTTAACGATTACCTTAACGGTAGTCTAAATTTCAAGCTTAACCTTACTAAAAGATATACTATTACCCGAGGAGCAAGCCAAAAAATTTCAATACCCAAATGCAGTCAACATAATAATATCAGAAAACATTTTTTTACCACTAAAGCCACGTCAAGGTATATAAAATTACCCAGGAATATTCAGTATACTTCCCATAAAGAGTTTAAAAATTACCTCTTAGCATTATGAGTTTTTAAGTTTTAAGTTATATATAATTTCTCTGTTCCACCTTCTCTATTTTTAAAATTGTATTTATTTTTGCTTACTTTACTTTATCAATGTTTTTCTTTCATCTTTTATTGTTGAGCAATGGAAAAATGAGGAGTTTTATTTAATTTTATTTGTGTTTGTGTTGTTAAATGCTGTATTTATTTTAATTTATTTTATTTTTTTCTGTATGTTTTTTTATTTTTTATGTAATCAGCAAGTGTTCGGGCTTGCAGAATAAATAATAATAATAAATAACCATTTTTGTTAACAATTTTATTGTACGGTATTTGTTAGATTTGTTTCAAAGTTTATTAACTCTTTTTGTAAAATAAAACAGCCATTTAAAGTTTTTTTATTATTATGCCCTTGTATATTGTATTCAATTTATTCTTTATTAATCCAGTTTGCTTTAAAGTGTTATGCTTGTTATTACTCTCTGAAGCTTTAAAACTATGAATCATTAATCAAATATTTTACTCTTTTTTTGCAAAAGGTCATATTCACCTTTTTTCTTTTGGAACAAAAGTTTGAAATCACGTAATTTTAAAACAAAGTTCAAAAACACTTTGTATCTTTTCTATAATATTAGTACTATTTTTGAGGCATATATACCGGGATTCGTATAAATTTTTTGTGTTTTTGTATACTTAACTTTGACACATTTATTCACTGATTTTTTCCGTTGCAAATTTTTTGTTAGCTCTGTTTTTTTCTCCTTTCAAAATAAAATATCCAACTAAATCTCCGCGATTTTCTTTTAGGAAAATAAAAAAAAGAAGGTCCGTGACATCTTCCCCAACACAAAAAAGAAATAAAGCTGTGGATATCTCCCAAGTCCAACAAAAAAAAAAAAGCAAGCAGATTTGCGCGAGCACCACCAACAACATCTCCCCCCTCTCTTTCTTCCACCAACAAATGCAGCAGCACCATCCACAATTGTAAATAATAAAAGTCGTAGAAGACCTTGTGAGCTTTTTGTTCCGCGTGTAAAAGAATCAAGACTTTGTACAATTTGTGGTTTTACATTAATTGATCACGACGTTGAACCTGTACATTATCATATTCCAACTACAACAGCTTCATCAACTGCAACTCCAATATTACAAAATAATTCAAATAATAATTCTGGTTTACAACATTCAAAATCTGCTGAAACTTCAAACAAAAATAATAATTATTTGATAGAAGACGAATATCAAAGTTTTTCAACTTCAAATTTGCTAATTCCAACTTGTTTAATTCATTCTTCTTCATCAATTTCTTCATCACCAATATACATGACTGCGTAAGCTTTTCTAAAAATGCTATTTTAACGTTCAAATTTGCAAAAACAATCTAATTTTTTTAAGTTTATTTTTTTGGAAGCTTTTTAAAGTAAAAACAACTGATTTAAATATTTTTTTAACTGAAAAAAAATTTTAAATTAACTTCAAAAATTCAGGCAAAAGTTTTAGTTTTGATCCGAAACATTTCATTCTTTTTTGAAACAAAATTAAAAAATTACGAATTTTTTTTCAAAACAAAATATTAATCAAGTTTGAAAAAAAACTTTGTAATCAAATTTTAGTTTAATAAAACTTTTAACATTTGTTTTACTATCTTTAAAAATATTTGTTGGAAAGTTTTTTGCTTTTTGTTTGTTTCCAGCTTTTGGCTTTAATTTTAAAAAGTTTTGATAGCCTTTTGTTTATTGTTAAAATATTAATGATAATCTGTATTTTTTTCAGGCATAACAGTTTCCGATCCCTTGATACTCATTTAACTCCATCATTTAATTCTGCATTCAGCGAATATAAACGATCTCCATCTCGTGATTCCATTGCTATTTCAGATATATCAGCTTCACCAATTTCATTTAAATGTAAGTTAATTTTTGAACTTTTATAATCATCATTTTTTCTTTCATTTTTTTTGTTGCAATTTTTTTGCAAAAAGTTTCAAGTTTTGGAAAACTTTTGCAATTATAACAATTGTAATTGAATTGTTAAAAATGTGCAAACAAAAATTTTTGTTGCAAAAAAACTCTAATTTTAAAACAATTCATTTTACAAATTTTTGTTGAAAAATACTTTGTTTTAAAAACGTGAAAAAGATTTCTTTGGAATGATAAAGAAAAAGAGAATTTATGAAATCCAGAAGTCTTTCTTCCGTGTAAAAAAAAATCTCGGAAACTTTTTTTTGAAGTGGTTGTAAAAAGTACACTTGTTAGCACTTGACTGACACTGTTACCCCCTCTTTTTTTCTTCTTCGAATGATTCAAGATTATTCAAGCAAGAAAGAGATGAGGGGAAAAAGAAGGGATCAAGTGGGGGCTTTAAAAAAATCATGAGAAAAAAAGAAAGAAGTGGATTTATGTTAAAACATTATTTTTTGATGATTAAAAGGTCAAATGGCAAAAAAAAAAGATTTGGGGCAGGAAAAGGCTAAAAGTGCAAATGTGCAACAAAATTTAATTTATTAGAAATTTCAAAATAGCAGAGTTACGGTAGTTGCAAAAATTCAAATTTTAGAAAATTCGAAAAATATGAATTTTCTTTAAATTTGTTTTTTTGTAACTTATGAAATTTTATAAATCTACAGTACCAAAACATATATCTGCTTTATCCACTTTTTTTGCTTCAAATCTAGCTTCTATAATTAGAGATGTTTTTTTTGTTTCAAATCCGTCCATTAAGCAAAAAATCCAAAATTGCAAAAAAATCGGGGACATTTTTTTATCCACCTTTAATTTTTTTCTCCCCGAAAGCGATCTCCTTTGAGCCTTCAAAAAAGTTCAAACAAAAAAATTCTCCGTTTTCAAAACACATTTTCCAATGAAAAATAAATTTTTTTCAAATCACTTTCATTTTTCACAAATTCGTTTTCTCTAAAAATGAAACGAATAATATTAAAAGAAAATATTCAATGGGAGCCTTCAATTATTTCAACAACAACATCAACTTCAAATAGATATATTTTAGCTCCATCATTTTCACATTATGATACCGTTTCAACACAACACCATCAACATCAACATCAACAAAATATTATTGTTGCACCTAATACATCATCATCTCTATCAAAGATAGATATTCGACATCCTCCAACAATTATTAAACCAAAGCCATTACCAATGCCAAGGCCATATTTAAAGCAGGGCCAATTAAGTTTAGCTCCAACAATGGAAGATGAGCATGAAGATGATGAAGTAAGTTGGAACAATTTTTTTAATAATTGAACCTGAAAATCAGGTTAAAAAAGAACAATACCTTTTTCCCTGATATTCAAGTTCAGTCATAAAAAAAATTTGTATGTTTGTTTAATGTCCATATGCGTTATCACTGATAATATTTTTTTTCCACATTTTTATTAAAACTCAAACATAGCACTCCTAAATTTTTTAGTCAGAAATTCCGCAACGCTCTCCAGCAATGTTTAAACGGATTCGTCATAAACGAAAAGATAGATCTGCATCTGCACATGCAGCAGAAAGAAATTCAGCAAATTTATCATCTTTATCATTAAAGTTTGTTTTATTACACCCCCTTTTTAAAACTTTAATCCCCCCTATATATTTAAGTCAAATGGATCAACAAAGCAATAATATTCGACATTCTGTTGCTGTTCCTGCACCTCCAACAAATCAAGAAGCAGTTGTTCGACCACAAAATTTTAAAGAAATTTTAAATCGTTTTCAGGTTCGTTTGTTTGTTTCTTGTTTGCTTTTTTAAAAAAAACGATTATTACTTATTTAACAAAAAAAAATGAGTTGAATTATAACAAATTTTTTAAAAAAGGGACACCAATATTTTGCGCAAATATATTTGACAGTTTTTTTTCAGTATTCTATCAAAAAAACTTTGAGGAAGGAAAAAAAATTCTCGATGTCTTTAAGGTTCTAGTTTTTATATTTATTTGTTTATACATTAAAGAAAGAAAAAATGCAACTTGTCATCAGTGATTTCTTTTTCCTGTCTTTATTGCTATTTTACCTAAAAATGGGGATAGATCAAAAAAATGTGACAGCTTTAAATTTAACTATTTTTTGAAATGAATTGAAATAGAATTATTAAGTGCTATTGTTGCAGATATCCAGTTTTGGATTTCAAAGAGAATGGATTTAAGCTAAAAAGCTTTATCAAAAAATGAATTTGTAATAAGAATTTTTAGAAAATTGAAATTTCCTAAAATTTGGCTAAAAAACAAAAAATGAACTTGTAAATTTTGCTTATGGCCTTACTTTCTCAATGTATATCAAACGTGGGATATTTTTTTGCGCAATTAAAAGTTTTCATAGAAAATTTTACTATTTGCTTGAAAAGTTTTCCGCATTGATGCTGCAGCATCAATGATCGCTCAAAATTACTTCCATCAAAAAAAATTATAGCTTAATTTTTTGCAAACAATTTGTTTGTTTTTTGCTTCTTCTAATATTCATGCAAAAAGTTGTTAACAAATAAAACATCTTCAGCTGTAATAATAATTTGCTTGTTAATTGCTTATGATTCTGCAAAAACGATCTTTTTGCAAATTTGTTAAAGTGCAATGACGACATTCTTTTCGACTTGAAAAAATTTCTCACGTAAACCATATGTATTTTTATTCAAGTTTTAAAACAGCTGAACTTTCTTTTTTTTCAAAAATTCTAAACAATCCACTTGAAAAAAAAGCGAAATGAATGAAAATAGATAAACTATTAAAAGCTTGAAAAACATTTCATTCATTCATTTACGTAAATCTTATATTTTTAACATTTGTATTTTAAGTTTTAACACTTAAAAAAACTTAAATCCGCCCTAAATTATTTTTATCTTTTTTGCAGACCGCAACCGAAGGCAATAATCCAACTGCAGCAGCAACGACAACAACATTTCAACCACCCCCATTTCAACGACATCATTCTGTCCGACTTCCATCTGCTGCACAACAAAATCGTCGATTTACACTTGGTGGTGAAGCGTTACATATTGATACAAAAACTTTTTCAACTTTATCTGGACTTAATAAAAATCATCCAACTTCATCATCATCCAATTCACCAATGACTACTGCCACCCACCATGGACAACTTCAACCTCCACCAATTGTAAAACTTCGAGCTTCAACTGTTCCAATCAATTATCATCAGCATCAGAATCAAACTATGTCACCATATTCTGATATTGATAATAGCTCAGAATCAAAAACAATTTTACAAATTCCATTGCGAGAAAAATCAAACCTTCAGCGTCGTGAATCTGATGCATATCAAGCAGCAATAAAAGCTCGTCGAACTGGTTTAATTGGTTCTTTTATTGAAGGTGCAGCAAATGCAAAAGAGAATAATCAACAATCAAGTGATGAAGATGATGACTTTCAACAACAGCATCAACAACAACATTTAAGACGTCAATATCATCAACATCAAAATCAATCACAACAGCCAAGAAGATCCTCCCCCGATGAGGATATTAATATTAATAAATTTCGAACTTCAAAAGTTAATACTCCAACGGTAACTGTAACAACCCAGGAAGTTTCAACAGTACCACCACCGCCAATTAAAAAGAGGCAATCAAAAATGTCGTCTAAAACTGCTACAATTCCAATTGATGGACAATTTCAAGCTAAAGAGGCTGTTTTAACTGTAACAAAACCTAAACCCCCTAATGTAAGTCGTTAAAGCGTCTTAAGTCATTAATTTTTATTAAAAAAATTATCCATTGCCGCAATAACTTTAAAAAACATATGATTAAAAGCCTCTGTCTAAAAACTTGTTTATTGATTTAAAAAAAAACTATTTTTTCAGCGTTCAAATACAATGTCAGCCGCAGCAAATGAAATTCATCGAAAGCTTTCAACTCATTCACAACACTCAAATGCTTCATCAATCAAAAATATTGATGAAAATAGCAATGAAAAAGTAAACTTTAAAAAAATTGATGATTGAATTATAAAACTTTATTTTTAGAATAAAAATCAATCATCAATTTTACAAGGCAACAACAATGAATCACGTGCTCCAACAGCTGAATATCTCAGTGGTACGGATTATATTGGTGATAACACAATATCCTCTTATCAATTATTGCATCATTTTTTATCACTGAAAATTTACCAGTGATAAAAATGATGCAATAATTGAAAAGCGAATATTAGCACTAATCTTCAAAGCTTTGATAAAACTTTTTTCTAACTTTAGGTGGTTCAGATTCAGGATATCCACGAGGTCGTTGGTCACATTCTGCAGAAACTTCTTCACTTGAATCTCCACGTTCCCCATCCCAACTTTTACGATCCCCAAATCCACATCGAATTAAAGCTGCCGAAGATTTATATACGCAGATGACAGTCCAACATACAACAACCCTGGCATTTTTGGTTGATAATTTTAGTGATATTGCAAGATTGCATGGAGAATTTAGTGAATTTGGAAGGGATTTATTTGATGAGTAAGTTTTTATATTTAAAAGGATGATGAAATAAATGGAAAAGCATTTTTAGAGTTTCTGTTGATACACTTGTTTTCAAATCAAGTTCGCCATTAATGACAAAAGAAAAGCTGGCATTATTTGATGCAATTTTTGTTGCACCAAACTATGCTGAACATAAGGTTACTGTAATGGTAGGGGACTATAATAGAAAATTATGGTTACAATATAAAAATTTTAAGCTTGCTCCAACATGCCAATATGCACCTTTGATGGGCCGAAATGCTGAACGTTCAGGATTTGGTCCACAAGTTTTAGCAGAAATTGAAGAACCAGAATTATCACTTCGAAATTTACTTGATCAAGCTGGAATTGAGCCATCACAACGTTCATCAATTTATCGCCTGGTTATTATGCCACCACTAAGTTTATGCTCATTTCATAGCTTAGCTGCGCATAATATGCATAAAGCAATGAATGTCCAAAGATATGAACATCATGTTTGCTTTATAATGCTTCAGCTACTTTGTGCTTTAAAAGTTTTACAATCTGATGGAGTTGAACATTTATCAAATAATTTTAAAGAATTTTTATTAACTTATCGGGCAATTGATTTAAAGACATCGTTAGAGGATTTACATCATTTACCTAAATTGCTATTACTTAGGGTAAGCATATTTTAATTCAACTGCGAATTATTCGTTTTATTAAAAAAAAATTAAGTATGAACTACATTTTTATTTTTTGAGTTTAAACAAACTTAACAAATAAAAAAGCTTTAACAAGGGATTTTAAAGCTTTTTTATTCATAGATTTCGTTTATACTCAAAAAATAAAAAAGTAGTTCAAACTTGAAACTTCTTTTACATGTAACAAAACAAATAATTCATAATACAGTATCCCTAAATCAAATATAAAAACTATTTTTTAGGAAACAATGGAAGAAGAATATGATGACTTTAATGCTCCACTTTCTTCAACAGCTGACATTCAAAGAGTTGGTGTTTGCCGATATGCATTACGAGCACTTTGTACTTTATTAAATCATAAAATGAACAACATTGTTCCACCAATTCTTGAAAGAACAGAATTCTCTCGATCTTTAAGACGTTGCGCAGAACTCTTACACATGGATAAATCTTCATCTTTAACAGAAGCAAAAATCTTTTAGAATTTACATTCTTTTGTGGACGTGTTACATTTGAAAGTGAATTGGATGCAAAATTATGGCTTGATGAACGTAGAGCACATGAAGTAAATCGAGTGGTAAACAAAATACAATGTGCGGCGATACTTTGGTTCCAAGCGCATGCGATTTTCGCGAGAGAATTTTTTTCAGTCGCAAATCTTTTCGCGAGAAGAGCGCATATAAAAAGCGCATGCGCTGGAACCAAAGCATCGACGCGTATCGTATATTAAACTATGCAATGCTAAAGCAATGTTTTTATAGGTTCGATTATTGGCTGATAAAGCAGAATCTTTATCAGAACCCCGTGAAAGGATGTATGTTCAATTTCTTCTTTCGGTAACTCCTCGAACACTTTTTCAAACATATCGACAATTTAATCAATGTTAAAAAAAACTTATATAATCTAATCGACAAAAAAACATATCTAATAATATTTTTCTAGTCTTTTTTTAGTTTTCTCATTTTTGTAAATCTGGGTTATACTTATTTTGGATAAAATTAACTAATAAAAAACTACTTTAAAAGAGACTTCTCCTTGATAAAGACCACATGGTGCTTGACCTCCCCTTAAAGATCAGTAACCTTCCCCTTACATAAAAGTTGCACAGAAAAATCTATTTATTGATATATAAATAATGATATCATTTTTACCTTATAAATCAAAAATTTAAACACAAGCTGCACCAGAAATAATTTCAATAAGTTCACGAGTAATAACGGCTTGACGAGTACGATTAAATTGAAGGGTAAGCTTATCAATCATTTCACCAGCATTTTTACTTGCACCATCCATTGCAGTCATACGTGAAGATTGTTCACTTGTTGCACTTTCTTTCATTGCATAATAGATAAGTTGAGCAAGAGAATATTCTGTATAACTTTGAAGAACATCATCATCTACAGAATCATAGAGAAGAAGCTTATCATTTGATTTAACATGTTCCAAAGACATTACAGGTAACTTTGATGTAGCATATGAAACAACAGTTTTAAATTTATTGAAAATGATGTGTCCCTAGAAAAGCGATAATGTAAGTAGTCAAAGTTAGAGGCAGCAGAACTTACTTCATCAAATTCAAAACCACAACTTAAGATTTCATTTGCTGCAATTGATGCATCTTCAAATGTTGGAGGTTGACGACCAATATCATTTCCAGTAAAAAGTAAATGTTGTGGATAAAGACGTTGCATAACTGCTTTTGATTTATCTCCAATACAAACAACCTTATATTCAACACCAGCAGGACATTCAACGAGAAGTCTCTTAGCTTCCTAAAATGGAAAGAATATAAGAGAGTCGAATCTGTAAAAGAACAAACTTTAGCAATTGAAGAATGAACACCACCACATAAACCTCGATCACTTGTCATCAAAACTAGCAAACGTTTCTTTGAAGCTTCTTTTGTAACAGCAGCACCAGTGTCAGCGTCAGTTGAAGCACCAGCAATATTATCATAAAAAGTTTGAGCTCCAACTCCATATGCTCGTGCACTTTTTAAATCACGTTCAGCTTTTGCATATTTTGCTGCAGCAACCATTTTCATAGATTTTGTAATCTTTTGAATATTTTTAACAGATTTAAGACGAATTGAAATATCTTTTAAAGTTGCCATACAATGGGTGACAAAAACTTGTGTTCACTTTTGTGCACTTTTTTGCACTTTTTTGCCTTTTTTTGCACTTTTTTGCACTTTTTTGAAAACATGGCGAATCTTTTGCTGTAGGCTCCAAAAAATGTTAAATTTTTATTTTTAACAGGTTTTCGACTATGGGGAATCTGATTTTAGTAATTATTTTACCACAGTAATAAGTAATTTGTGGTAAAGTGGTAAAATTTTTGTAAAAATTTTGCACTTTTTTGAAAACATGGCGAATCTTTTGCCTTAGCTGAAAAAGTTTGTAGAATTTTGTTTTAAATTTTTATAAAAAAGCATTTTTTAGAACATTTTATTTATTTTTGGTGAACATTTTTCTCAAGATTTTGCGGGTGTGTGGAAAAACTGGACTGGACTGACTTTTGGACTGGACTAGGATTTCCTGGACTGGACCAGGATTTCCTGGACTGGACTAGGAATTCCTGGACTGGACTCACAATTTTTTAAAAAACATTTTTAAGATATTAAAATATGATAAAGTAGATTGTTTTTAATACCCCAGATAAGATATTTTCCAAAAATTCAGACACCTGAGGCATCTGGAGGTCCTCGAAGACCATGAAGTCCAGATTTTGACTTTTCAATTCCTGGACTCGGCTTTTAATTCTTTTATTTGATTTTGTTTTATACATTTTGTTATATGAAAATCGATTACTGACTTATTTTGAGTAATTTAGAAACAAAAATTTTTACATTTAATGGATTCTGAAGGTTTTAAGGGATTCTGAATTACAAAATTGGCCCATAAACTTAATTTTTTACATTGTGCGTGAGTCCATAAATACAAAAATATGAGTTGAATGGGGGATAAGAGTTGGGTATGGGGTAAACGAATACGGGGAATCTGATGAGATACATTTTGGAGATTCAAAAAATTTTCTGGCTTCAGAATCTTGGATTCAGAATCCAAAAAATACGATTTTTTCGTTGAACGAATTTTAAAATATAGATTTGTGGTAATTGATTATGGTGATCACAATGAAATATTTTTTGGAGATTCTGAAGGCTCCTGAAACCTGAAATTCAGAAAATCACTAGGGAAGTGCACCAAAAAAAATTTCTTTGGCTGCTATTGCTGCCAAACAAAGCAAGAAACCTTTTTTTTTTTTTTGGATTCTGAATCCAAGATTCTGAAGCCAGAAAATTTTTTGAATCTCCAAAATGTATCTCATCAGATTCCCCGTATTTGTTTACCCCATATCCAACTCTTATCCCCCATTCAACTCATATTTTTGTATTTATGGACTCACTCACAATGTAAAAAATTAAGTTTATGGGCCAATTTTGTAATTCAGAATCCCTTAAAACCTTCAGAATCCAATAAATGTAAAAATTTTTGTTTCTAAATAACTCAAAATAAGTCAGTAATCGATTTTCATATAACAAAATGTATAAAACAAAATCAAATAAAAGAATTAAAAGCCGAGTCCAAAGCAGTGGTATCAACGCAGAGTACTTCATGGTCTTCGAGGACCTCCAGATGCCTCAGGTGTCTGAATTTTTGGAAAATATCTTATCTGGGGTATTAAAAACAATCTACTTTATCATATTTTATCATATTTTAATATCTTAAAAATGTTTTTTAAAAAATTGTGAGTCCAGTCCAGGAATTCCTAGTCCAGTCCAGGAAATCCTGGTCCAGTCCAGGAAATCCTAGTCCAGTCCAAAAGTCAGTCCAGTCCAGTTTTTCCACACACCCGCAAAATCTTGAGAAAAATGTTCACCAAAAATAAATAAAATGGGGAATTATCGTTTTTGCTAATTGAGTTTTCCTTATTGATTTTGGTTTCTAAAAAGCATTAGTAGCAACCATAAACAACAATCATTTTAGTTATAATATTTTAGTGAAAATGCCTCCTGTTTAAGAAGAACGTTATATTGGACGATATTGTTACAATTTTTTCAACATCAACAGTACCGACGGAGCAGACGATAAAGATTTTAGTAATGAAGCAGGGAAGTTTATTTCTTCTTTTTAACCACTTATTAATGATTGTATTTTTTAGATATTAACTATGGATACTCAAGAAGCATATATCTTTACTGATACAAGCTTGATATACGAATTTGTACAACACCATCCTTGGGTATATATGGTTCATCTTATTATCGCATTTTTGGAGACCCCAAAGCATTACAAAGCTCATTTGATATATAATTACCATCATAGCAACGTTTTCTACGATGCATATGGGTTGCAAAACATGGTGATAGTGAAGGAGCAATACGAGAAGTTTTTATTCTCTTATTGCTCCTTCCCAAGGATGATGATGTTGTTCAAAATTATATATTAAGCTCTTATCAGTAGAGATATATGCTTCTTGAGTATCCATAGTTAATATAATACAATCATTAATAAGTGGTTAAAAAGAAGAAATAAACTTCCCTGCTTCATTTCTAAAATCTTTATCGTCTGCTCCGTCGGTACTGTTGATGTTGAAAAAATTGTTATCAAAACGCCAAATATTGCTTTTCTCACTATTGTTTTACCTTTGCTAAGGTATTTTTAAGCTTAATAAAGCATTAAACATAATTCTATACATAATTCAAATGCTATACTAATATTGAATAACTTTAAAAAACGAAGCAATATAGTAAACATCTAAAATTTCTGAAAAAATGCTCAGAAATTTTTTCTGTGAGTACAAATTACTTAACATGTCTAAATAAAGAAATATCATTAATAAAAACAATCATTTAGACTTAGATAAAAAAGTTTATTAAATTAATGTTTAAGATTAACATGTGCAGCATCTTTGATCTTGCCGCAAATTGCGCGTGTCTCACAGATCTTGTCGATCTTGGTATCTTTCGATTCCTTATTAAATTTCCTTTTTTATACAATATTTAAAAAATTAAACAAATTTTTTTGCACTTTTTTTCTCTATTTAAATTAAATTAAAACGAATTTGAGAATTTAAATAAAATTAAATCTGTGTTTTCGTGATAAGAAACGTCGCGACTTATAGTGGGAAATCCTAGTCCAGTCCAAAAGTCAGTCCAGTCCAGTTTTTTAAAATTATGAAATTTATGATTTGGTTTTTCCAAAACAACGTTCAAACAATAGAATTGTAAGTTTTTATTTTTGTTTGTTGGTTTAAAAAATAATTTTCTTTTCTAATTAAACTTAATTTTTAGGTAAAAGTTGAAAGTGACATCGAAGAAATTCCCGTTAATTTGGATACTTTGTCTGAAAATAATCTTGATGGGAAAGTTTCAATGAAGAAAAAAATCGGTAAATTTGACAAAAGTGGATTATTAAAATAGCAGAAGATTTTAAATGTTTTTTTAGACGAACTCTTCGAAAACGTTCGGCTCCTATAATTTACAATAATGAAAGCGATGCAGAAGAAAGTGATGAATCCACAGATAATAATGAATATGATGTAACAAATGCTAAAAGGTATATTTAATTCTTTAAACGTCAAAACAATCTCAACTTTTAGAATCCGGTCGAAAAAATCAAAATCAATTTAAACTTTTAATTCACCGTTGAAAAAGATTATAAATGAATCAAATTTTGAAATTATTTCTTACAACGATAATGGAATTCCAAAATTTCGTTTATTCATTTTTCCAACTGAAGAAAAGATATTTGGATTTGAATATTATTTAGATACTGGAGGACAAAGATATATTTGTTATGGATGTCAATACCGTGGAAAATATACTTCTGCAAGAATTGGAAAAAATATTCATGGAAAAAAGATTGTCAGATTAAATTCAACGGAACATATTTGTGAAAAGAGGGAATTCAAACGTGAAAAATATTTCAATAGAATTGTTGAATTATCAAATGTTAAATTTGGAAAATTTATTAGCCATGGAAAAAAAAACAAAACTGATTATATTTCCAAATGAAAATGATAAAACAAAATGTTATGAATATTTTTGGAGTTCAGGAAGTAAATTATATAGTTGCTCAGGATGTCATAGAAAAAGTACACATATTAGTGCTCGACATGTTAAAACCTCTAAAAAAATATATTGAGCTACTTTCAAATGAACATATTTGTAAAATGCGAAAATATATTCCTGAAAAATACAATTTTGATCCAAAAAAACAGATTATTAAATCTCCAAATTTTGAAGTTTTTAATTATCAACATCTTGGAAAATCTAGAACAAATGTGGTCGTATTTTTAAATGAAGATAAAAAACTGTGCCATGAATATTATTTTTGTAAATACTCAAATGGTTATTTTTGTCTTGGATGTAAAGAAATTCTGCAAACAAGTAAAGCTGTATTGCAAAAAAATGGAAATGGGAAAGAATATTTTAAAATTAACAAAGCTGAACATCAATGTCATCCACGAAAATATAATCCTGAAAAGTTTACTGGTGAAATTATTGTTAAAAAACCAATGTATAAAACTATGGAAGAAAAAGTGATGGGAAAATCGCAAACAAAATTGTTGGTTTTTACTTCAAAAGATCAAAAATTTTGCTATAATTTTAACAAAGAAAGGGGGGTATTTATTTGCGTCAAATGTAGAACTAAAAAACAACATCTTCAAGCAAGTATATTGAAAGATGAAAATGAAAATGAATTTGTTGCTGTAAGAAATAGGAAACATCTTTGTGAACCAATTGAATATTTACAAACTCATTTTGAAGAAAGGAAAATTGTAAAATTGCCAAATTATAAAATAATTCAAAAAAGAAATGGAAAAAGTTTAGTAAAAAGTTTGATAATTTTTGATGAAAATGATAAAAATTTATATTATGAATATACCTGGACAATTAAAAGAAAAAAGACAGGATTTTTTCTATGTAATCGATGTAAATTTTTGAAGATTAATGTTCTAGCAAATCTCCTCTACAGCGAAGAATATGGTGGTGAATATATTGAACTTGGGAGAAATTTACATAAATGTAAACCAAAACAATATATTCCAGAAGAATTATCTCCAAAAATTATTTATCTTCCAAATTTTGAAGAAAGAACTGTCTTTAATAGAGGTGGTGTTGAACAGAAAATTTTAATAATATTTGATTCAAATGATAATAATCTTTGTTATTCTTACCAATTTTATAAAAGCAATGGATATTTTATTTGCAATGGTTGCAATAGTTTAAGTAAGAAGATTCGGTTTCTTCTCCACTATTATTACCTCCATCATGTAAGCCAGTAATTGGTAAAACATGTTGATGTTCAACAACTTTAGAAGCATATTGTCGAGAAATTCCATGAGCATGGGGGGCAACAATTTTGGGAGAAATTTTGGCATAAGCAGAAGTAGTTGTTTCGGTGCTTTGTTGTTGTTCATCTTCTGTAGCGTCTGATTTCTGATTAATACGTTTTTGTTGAGCTTTAGCTTTTTCAACAATTTTTCGAAGTTTATCAATCATTGATTGTTCCCATTCATTCCTTGAAGTAGTGGATGTTTGAGTTGTTGCTTCTTTTTCAGATTCTACAGGTTCATTATCAATCAAAGGTGTAACATGTGTAGATGTAAATTCAGCGCTTTCTGGTTCATTATCAATAAGAGTTTTTACAGCTGTTGAAATGATTTTTTTTGATTTTGATGGAATAATTTTTACAGGAGTCGAAACAGATTCTTGACTATTTGATGGTTCATTATCAATTAATACAGTTGAAATAATTTTTTTAGGTTCATCATTGATTTCTTTTGCAATAACACTTGGATCAACAGGTATTGTTTTAATTGCTAAACTAATTTTTCTTTCATTAATTTGTCGTAAACGTTGAAGATATTCAACTTTCATTGCATCATATCGAGCTTTGACATAACGAAGCTTTGTTGAAAGTTTTCTCAATCTTTCACTTTGATAATGTTTTACATTTGGATGTTGTTCTTCTGTTTCAAGTTCAGGAATATTTTTTTGACTTCGACGTACTTTGTATTTTTGTGATTTAACAATTTCAGGTTGATCTGGAGCATCGGTTGCTGAAATTATTGATGCAACAGTTGTTCGCTGATGAGTTTTTGGATTTTCAACTGGTTCATTATCAATTGTAATTTCTTCAGGAAGAACATTTGTATTTGTTAATAATGTTGGCCGCATTAATTTTTTTGTACTTTTTTGTACAATTTTTTCTTGAACTTCATTTATCATTTCTACTCGAGTCATCTAAAATATTACAGTATTCAAATATGAATAAAAATTAATTAAAAAACATGTAAAAAAAAATATATTATTTTGTTTTTAAAGAAATATCTAATACACATCAAAAAAAATAAATTGTTTACTTACATGTGTTCCACCATCTCTTATTTCAGGGGAATGTTTTTTAAGAATCATTGAAAGTTGTTGATCAGATAATCTCTGAAGTGGTAGACGATAAGCCGTATGTAAATCATGATCCTTTAAAAATGTAGGTTAACAATCAGAAAAAACTCATGAACGGTAATCTTACATAATTGCCATCGTGAATTGTTTCACGAAGATGTGGAGTTCGATCTCCCCCAACATATCCTTCACTAAAAGTCCGAACTGCAGCTATTCGAGGTTTTGAACGAAAAAATGCAATTGTGCCTCCATTGCTTGAAGATTGTGCATATCCTTCTTGCTTTCGAAGGATTGCTCCTGTTGATAAATGTCTATTGTCTATTTCGTCATTAATTTCTTCAGAACGGATGTCTAAAAAGGGAATAAAGAATGGGATATCAAACGGATAAAGTGAGAAAATATTTACCATAAATAAATGATAAAAAAAGGAGAAATATCAATCTCATTTCTGAAAAGAAAAAGTTTAAAAATGAAAGTAAAAATTATCACAAGTAATGTTTTTCTTTTTAAGTTCTTTCAAGAAAAAAAAGAAACGGGAAAAAGTTGAAAGTGCTCCTCCCGTAAAAAATTTTTAAACCGGTTCACGAACTTGGATTTTACCCGAGAATGAATTTTAAATAAATATTATAATATCCCCAAAGGGGGCATGAAAAAATGAAATCCAGAGAAAAAGGAATAAGAAGAAAAAACAAAAAAGGGAAAGAAAATCAAATAAGTGAGTCGATTTTAACCGCAAAGGAAAAAAATGAGCTTCATACCGATAATTATTGACGGTCAGCGTCAAGTTCCGTCGATTGACTTGATCGCGTAAAAAACAGGCTTTCAAAGATTTTTACTTCTGGAAAATGAAAAAAAAAATTGAAAGGAAAAAGATTTTTGCATTTTGTTGGGGTCATCTTAAAAAGAAAATCTATGAAAGGAGAAAAAAAAGTGAAATTAAGTAACCTTGAAAAAAAAGAGTTATTGCAAAGAGGTTTCAGTTTTTTATAACATTTTTCGATAAATAAAAGTCTTTTAAAAAACAAAAACAATAAACCCCAATCCTTGAGCGTAATAGAAACTTATCCTTTCTCGTAAAAACCGGTAATACAGTCAGTTATATGGCTAATCCATTATAGATGCGCTTCAGATATCATTCAAATCCATGAAAAGTGTCTTCAAATATTTAAAAACAGATAAACTGAAAATTTCATTTTTATTGTTTTAATAAAAAAAGTCTTTTTTTATTGCGAACGCAAAAGCTTCTCGGAAAATATTGAAACCCACATCGAATCGAAAGGGAAAAAATGTGGTCCCATTGTGGGCAAAGTGTTCAATGACAATTTGTCTTATAAATGCCAATGGCGCGCGTTTTAAATTTTGCAAAGAAGAAAAAAATAAAACTTTTTTTTGTTTTTAATTGCGGAACATTTAAAACTTTAATTTTATCACCATATATATATATAATCATTATATTTTTCAATAATAAAGTTCCCTGCAGTGTTGCTGAAGATGTTTATAGGTAATAACATGTAAATATTAAAAGATTATATTGTGGTACGTTTTATTTTCTTTATTTTTTTAAACAATAATAATCCAATTAAGAATTTGTAGATATTTAATGCGTTAATTTTCTTTTATTATGCGTTTTGCTGATTTATTTTTACGAAACGTGAAATGGCAAATGATTGCAGTAGGGTGTGATACCTTATATAACAAAAATGATGCAAATGAATCAAACTTTCAATCTAGCAATTATACTAATTTAAACTTGAATGCAACCAAAAAGGATGTTTAAATAATGCTTAAAACTGAAATATCTTTCATCTAATATTCTCTTTTTTACTTGAATGTGGCAATTATCATTACATTGTCTTCGATAAGAATAAACATTAACCTTATACAATTATTTTACTGAAAAAATATATGAAAATTAAATAAAAATTACCTATAAACATCTTCAGCAACACTGCAGGGAACTTTATTATTGAAAAATATAATGATTATATATATATATATGGTGATAAAATTAAAGTTTTAAATGTTCCGCAATTAAAAAACAAAAAAAAAGTTTTATTTTTTTCTTCTTTGCAAAATTTAAAACGCGCGCCATTGGCATTTATAAGACAAATTGTCATTGAACACTTTGCCCACAATGGGACCACATTTTTTCCCTTTTTGTTTGAAATAAATTCGATGTGAACCGGTTAAATTCAGAAGAATAGTAATCGTTTTCATTTTCTTGAAACATGAGCAATTTATGTTTGTTAAAACTGATACATATATTTAAATTGTGGAATATTCTGGATTTAAAGGCATATGACTATATTTTATAATATTTTTTGTTTAGTTACTGTAATATAACAAATTTTTGGTAAATTCTGACAAATATTGTAATAATGATCTAATCAAAATACAAAAAAAGAGAACAAAAAACATTTTTTATTCATTTTTCATACAAAACAATACAGCTTTTTATAGAAATTTACTATTCTTTTTTTACAGGATTACAAATTCAAGGTGTAAAATTTGTTTTTTTATTCCATGGAAGTGGGGCTCCTTTAGTTTTTTCTTCAAAACAACGTCGACGATTTGTAAACCAATTTTAATTCTTTCTTATAGTTAAAAAAACCGAATTACTATCATTTATCATCGAACGATTTAAGAGAACATCGACACTCAAAAACGCTCACATGAAGCTTGTAACATTTGGTTACTGTAGCATATTGAAATCGAAAAAACTTTGTTACGAAAATACTATAGTTTTTTGAGCAACTTAAAAAAAACAAATATTATTTATTTACGTTAAAATGTTACGACTGTAGCAGTTGAGACGTGGATGTTTGCCGCTGTTGTCGATACTTTAATATTGACAATATTTGTTGAAGGTGAAACAAAAATTTTAGAAAAAAGTTCAACAACGCCTTTTCGATATGGTGTTACAAAATATAATGTTGCTATTGATTCAACAAATGAATGAGTTGCAATAATACAAAATAATATACAAAAGGCATTTTCCATATATGAAATTTGAAAGCAAAAAACTGCAACAAAAATTGTAAGAGGTATAGTTAAAAAGTTAAAAGTAAGGGATGCTTGTACAATTGCACTAAGAATTAATGAACGTTGAAATTTTGCAATTGTTAAAGTTTTACGAGTTCTAATTAGAAAAACAAAAAGTAGAACTGAAGAAACACCAATAAATAAACAAAATAGTAGTATAAAAAACATTACAAATAAAGCTGTTCGAACTTTTGAATATGGCATAAATATAAAACCAGGTTCAGTAAAAAATATTTGCATACAAGGATCAAATTCAATAGCAAATTTTAAAAATACAGATGCTTCGGATGCAAAATATGGCAAAATGATAAAACTAATTGCAATATAAGCAATAAATAAAATGCATACAGTAAACCATAAACCAGTTTTAAGACTAAACCATTTTGTAAATGTTGTTGGGAATGCCGAAAGATATCGATTTAAAATTGTTGCACCTAATGAGGCAAAACTATTGACTAAAATAATTACACCCAAATATGTTGCAACTGCCGTTGAAAAGAAGCTTCCATTTCGTAGTAAATTTAATGGAAATCCTGCAATTGCTGGTGGAAGAAAAATTGGTTTAAAAGTTGTAAAATAAATTTCCCAAGCTATACACCATATTGAATGATTTAATATTAACCATTTAAAACTTTTAAGATTTTTAGATTTTGTAAGAATAATATAAAATTGCAATGGAGTTATAAATATAGTTAAAACTAATGTAAAATATGAGTAATAATAATAAAAGTTTACATAAATTGGCAACGGCGGAACAAAATTTGTGCAATTCATGATTGCCCTTAAATTTAAAAAAAAAGAACCTTTTTATGTAAAATAAAAACTCATAATGTTGCCTTAATTGAAAAATTCGCTTCTACTTTGTTGCAGCTGTTTAACATTTTGTTTGACGCTTTAAAAACACATCATCAATAATTCATTAAAATAGGCCAAAATGTGTTATTAAAAGTTCCAGGAAATTTTTAAACTGGTTTCGAGATTAAAATAACGTGATTTATAAAATAAAAGATTTTGGATATTTTATGGTTTTAAATTTTATACTATGCTGAAACGTTTTAGATCAATTTTTTACCGTTGTAACGAAAATGTAAGTGATGTATTTTAGAAATATTAGAAGATTTATAAATTTTGATAAATTATTTTAAAAAACCGAAGCTTTGTTACAGAAGTTTTTCCCATTCCCTGTTATGTGTAACTACAATTTCCAAAGTTTTCTTTATTTTTGGCGATGTTTCGACACGAAAACATAACAAATTGTAGTTTCTAGTGGAAGCCTTCCACAACAATTATTTTTGTTCTAGAATCCTTTCGAAAGAATTTTTTTCTTTCTTGTTCTTTTCTTCTTTGATTAAAATTTCACAATCTTTTCGTTTGTTTTTCAGAATACACAAAAAATTTTAGTATCTGTGAAATGCATATATATATATATATATGAAAAGTGTAAGAAATCCTATATTGGATACCATATTTTTGAAATCAGAGATGGACAATCGCCGCTGTGTTGGCAGTATGCAATTTTACGCCTGAACTTTTCTCATATATTAAAAAAATCGATCAGTAAATCTGTGGGCTTAAGATTGTGAACAGCTAACATAGCCCGCGATTGTCCAGCTTTGTTTGTGATAATTTATTCATTGTCGTTAAAAAAGATTTACTTCCGTCGTGTTTTAATTTTTTGCTCTGCAATTTTTTATAATCGTGTTTTAAATCATTTATAATTCTCTATGTTTTGAACATAATTTTAAACTATTCTTTTTAAATTAGGTGACATTAGTAAATTGAATAATATTCACGTGCTTTATTGATGACAACAAATTAAAATGAGTGAGTTATTTCTTAAATTTTTTATCTACTTTTTAATCAAGTGTGTGCTTTTTAAGGTACAAGTTTGTTTAAAGTTAATTACCAAAAAGTTTATTTTGTTACACAGTCTTCTCAAAATGGTTCTGAAATTGTAAATATCTCAAGTGGACAAACTAAACGTATTGATCAAAGATTACCAGTAAGTTCTGTGTTTTTCAAGCTTTACCATATCGCTTTTTTTATAGATTGGATGTGTTTGTCATGCTATTGAATATACTGACGAAAATATTGGAACACAATATTTGTATGATATTTTATGTCCTGATTACGAACCTCAAAAAGTCAATTTTGGTGAATTGTTTGAAGTAAGTTTTTACTTTTTATTCATTTTAGAAATGTATAACCCTTTTTTAGCCATTTGCTATACACATGTACCAGTTTCAAGTAATTCAAAAATTTTGTTTTGGAAATGAAATTTTTTATTTACAATCTCCACATTATGATGGTTTGAGAATAAAAGATATCTATCAAACATCTGAAAAAAGATGACTTTAAAGGAATATATTTCTGATAAAATTAATGATGGAAAAGTAAATTGCTGGATTAAACCGTATTTTTTTATTTACAGTACTATTTGGATAAACTTTCCTTCTTTTTCTTAGTATTCATTCAAATAATAGTATTTCAAGTTATTCTTGGGTTGTTTTACCAACTGATATTCCTCCAAAGCCTATATATCATTATTCAAAAGCTTATGACAAAAATGTTTTCAAAAGATAATACTGGACTTGGTGTTGTTATTGCTGTTGGAAAAATTGCAGTACGTCATCATTTGATTAATTGTTCAACGGTAAAATATCAAACCATTTTACATGTAATTTAAAAGAATTTTTGTAGAAATTTGAATTGGGTTCAACTCGCGTTTGTGTAATTGATTTAATTAATGTTGCTGATGGTGTTATGGCTGTATTGGTTAAATCAAAACCTGTAAAACTTAAAAAAAGATATATTGAAACTTTTGTTACCTCAAATGGCTCAGTTTTGGTAAGCTTTGCTTTATTTTTACATTTATAAAAAAAGTTTTTAGATTAAAACAATTGTATCAAATCCATACATTGGTTCATGGTCTGTCAAAGAAGCTTCGTATCTAATCCGTGGTATTAAACCAATTGTTACTTCACCAACTTTTAATTACACAACACATCCATTTTTTGAAGATATTACTTTTTCAAATAAAATGGTTTGGTCTGCGCCAACTTTAAAGGTATTTAAATTGTTGTTTGACTTAACAAAAACATTATATATTATATTCTATATATTTTTAGGTTTTAATTGGAGCAACAATGAATTCAAATTGTATTAGATCACCATCTGCAACAAGAAATGATTTTCTTGTATCTTATCATGTTTTGGGATTTCATGATTGTAAAAAATATTGGAGGGTAAGGGTCTTATTTTTTCTTAATACATCTTTTCAAGTAATCTATTATTACCATTCTATTATAGGTTCCAGATATACCTAATGAAATGTATGATTCAATGAATTTCTTGATTGAAAGTGGTGTTCCATTATGGGGCGAAGAAGATTCATCGAAGAAATTACATCCACCTCCATTTCTTCGTGAAAGCTCTATTGAAGGAAGATATTTATCGAATCAATTTATTAAACATGCTGAAAATGAAAGAATTCCATAATAAAAAGTGGAAAAAAGTGCTTATTACGTTACTCATTCTTGGGATCAAATTTCTCGAAGAAATAGAAATTTTTAACCATTGTGTAAAAATTTGTAAAACTTTGCAACTTGTGTATACTTTTTCATTTTAATTTTATCTTTAACTTATAACCAAATAAATTATTCATGTGTTTTTTTATATAATCTAAGATGTCATGGATATATATAGTTTTCTTATTAAATTCGAAATAAACCACACCAATTTTTTCATATTCATTGTACAATGTGCGGCGATACTTTGGTTCCAGCGCATGCGCTTTTTATGTGCGCTCTTCTCGCGAAAAGATTTGCGATTGAAAAAAATTCTCCCACGAAAATCGCATGCGCTTGGAATCAAAGCATCGCCGCACATTGAACATGAACTCATCAAAAATTAAAGTATCTCACGTTTTCTCATTTCTGGAATAAAAGAAAAATAGGAAAACAAATCATACTGAAACTATACTTATCATTAATCGATGACGAATGCTGCATTTTTGTGTTTGTAACATTCGTTGTTTTTCCATTTTGTAAATAATGGAAATTGGGATACTTTAGGCGTCTGTACATTTTTTGCATAAAATGCTTAAAATTTAAGTGGAATTTCCTTTTTTTAAAAATGGAGACATATTAGGGATCGGATACCGTACCGTTTTTCGAAAAATGCGGTAACGGTAAATACCGCTTTTCCAAAATTGCTGCGGTACGGTATTGCGGTATTACCGCGGTTTTACCGCAATACGGTATATATTAATATGTTCGTCTATAAATACAGATATTTTATGCATAAAATGTTTATTAGTAATTAACCAAAAAGCAACAGACACTTTTAGAAAAAAAAACAATAAAGCTTTGGCAAAATTTTGCATAAGAAAAAAATAAATTGTTCCCTAAACAATTCTGTCTCCAACAACGTCGTGAAACAGATGTGCAAAAAAAGTATTGAAAAAACTGCGATGAAAGAGTGAGAATGATGCAATCTTTTCGCAAAATTTTCTTCTAATTTTCTAAGTAGTGTTCCAGTCCCGTCCCGACGGGATTCCCGCGGGAAACGGGACGGGACTTTCCCGTCCCGTAGCCATTTCAGTCTCGTGAAAATCCCGTAATCCCGTCCCGTGGTCCTAAATTCCCGCAAAAAATGACTGAAAAATTCCGGCGCAAAAGAAAGTTGCATTTTCTATGCATTTTAGCATTTCGTGTACTAAAAAATGTGCACGGTTTATAAAAATAACTCAAACTATTTTTATAAAAAAATTTGTTTGAGTTATTTTGATTGTTTTTCTACCTTTCTTTACGTAGTTTGTTATTATGAGCAGAAAATTTTTTTTATATTACATTCGTAATGTAAAAAAAAATTTTTCTGCCCTCTTTTTGGGTAGATTATTTTGACGGGAACACGGAAATTCCCGTTCCCGTGATTTTCCGAAAACGGGACGGGACTGGAACACTATTTCTAAGTCAAAATAATTAGTCTAAAACTTTACAGGAAATTTCTTTTTTTTTAATTTTTTTAAATGTTTCCTACAAAATGGAATTTTTGTTTTTTTTTTCCTAAAAAAAGGTTCACGGTACGGTATTGCGGTATTTTTTGCGGTACTAAAAACCTTTGCGGTACTGTTTACGGTAAAATACCGTTACCGTTACCGCGGTAAAATACCGCGACAACGGTACGGTATCCGATCACTATTAAGGATTTTATCTAAAAACTACTTAATATTATCTGCTTTTCTCATCTAGTGTTTTTTCTTTTAGAAAATATCATATTCTGCCAAAAAGAAAGCCAAATAAGTTTCGTTATTTTTCAATAACACAAACATTCAAATGATTTAGGAAAAATATAAGAAGCTATGCTTACAGCCTATTTTCTATTTTCTGTTTTTTCTCTATAACTTTCTCGACATTGATTTCCATTGATTTTGTTTTATACCATTAAAATCAGAAAAAAATTGTGCACCTGATAGACATAATCATTAAGCGGAATATCAAATGGTGAAAATTTTGACTGAAAAAATTACGGTATTTTCATTTTTTATTTACTAAATATCTTTTTTATCAGTATTGCTACCATTACTTTTTTTATCAATTATTGTTCGTAGAGAAATTATGCATTTTTTGGTACCAAAATTATGTTTCTTACAAAACTTTAAAAAAACCGTGATTATAGCTAAATATAAGATCATTTTTCATTTTTCCTCCCATAAAAGAGTGATTGTTCGTTTTCTTGTCCGTGCGTTTTTATTTTTTCAGCTGCGAATGTTTTGCATGTTTCGTGCATTTTGATGACTTTTTTTGCAACAAAAAATTTTTTGGTGTTGTTTTTGTTTTAAAAATAGGGGAATCTGGCGAAGTAATTTTTTGTAGTTAGCAAAATTATTATTTTTTTGGATTATTTTTATGGATTCTGGATGAAAGAAGGATTCAGAATCCAAAAATTTTTTTCTCGACAAACGAAAGTTTTCTGGGGGTGTTTTGGGTAATTGAAAAAGGGGAATCCGTTAAAATTATTTTTAAAGATTCAGGATTCTGAAATGTAGTGGATTCTGAACCCTAAAATACGATATTAACGTTGAACGAGGGTTATCGGTGCATTTTAGGGCAAAAAATACGGAGATGACAATGAAAATGCTTTCATGAATTCAGGATTCTGATAAATGGCAGAATTCTGGATTCAGAATCCAAAAAAAATTTTTCTGTAAGACAATTTCTTCTGATTTTTTCTGGGTAACCGACGACGCTGATTACGATAAAATATTTTTTGTGGAATCAGGATTCTGAAAAACGATGGATACAGAATCTGAAATTTTTTAAATTTTTTAGTGAATGAAGATAAAAAAACACAGGGATTTCAAATTTCATAATATTTTTTTGATTAGTAATAAGTAATTGCTGGCAAAGTAATAAGTACAACTATTATTACTTTACCAGCAAAAACCAATTTTTCCTTTCATAAAATTTAAAGGTCTAATGATAAAGCTTATCACTTTACAATTTCTTGCTGCAATGCAAATGTGGGGAAGCGTGTAACATCGTAATAAAAATAACAAAAATAATAAGTAATAAATTAATAATATAAATATATAATACAAAATGTTGTAAATCTGAAATTTGTGTTAGTACTTACCTGCAGAGGGCGTTTCGACCGTTACCTCTGGACGCCATTCGTCTTAAAATATGTTAACAGTAAAAGATTTTTTATTTTTTCCGGACGGTCATTCTTCAGCAGAGCCGGAGTTTCTTTACCATGGAAATTACAAAAAATGAGATTTTTAGTTTTCAACAAAGAAAACGAAGAATTAAAAAAGTTGTTCGAAATCATTATAATCCTTCAATTGCATCAGCTGCAGCAGCAACTACGATCCCACAATCACATGTTATGAAAAATTCTTTAACAAATATTGGAATGGTAAATTTTAGAGAAATATTAAAAAGGTGCAATAATAAAAATTTTTTAGGATGAATCCGTTTATATCTTTCCTGAAAATCCAATGTCTCAATCATTATCCGCTTCATTTTTTGGTTCAAAGAGTTCATTTTCGTCTGCAAAAAGAAAGCATGAAAAACAAAGAATTCATCGATCTGCTTCAGATTATGTTAATCTTTCATGGAATCTTGAAAGTAAGTGTCCTTTAGCGCTTTCATTTTCCGTTGCAAGAGTAGCAAAAATATTTTAGAAATAATTTTAAAGGTTTTGTAGCAATATACGATAATTTTCGTTTCAAAACTAACTGGACCACTATAGTTTTTTTTAAATTTTAACACTAATTTTTTTAGATATTTCAAATTCTTTTCATTCATTTGCAAATTTTGAGCCATTAATGACTTCAACGTTAAAACGTCAAACAAGTGGAAGAATAATTAATCGTCGGCCATCCGTTGAATCGTTTGCTTCTACAACTTCATCTGGAACTGTACAAGAAACTGGGGATGCGCTTTATGAATGGGATGATTATAGAGTAAGTCTATTCTCTTTTTGACAAATGCTAATATCCTAAAATTTTTGTTACTAATACCCTCTCTCTTTCATTTTCTCTATAATCCGTTCAAACTGTAATCCATCTAGCTTTTTAAAATCTCACTTTTTGCTTTTCCTGAAGCCAAAAAAAGTCACATGACTCTTTTTTCTTGTTTTTATGACTTCCGCGCATTATTTTACACCCTTTTATTTTTTGCAAAAAAAAGAATTGAAGTTTTTCAAAAACAGGAGAGGAAAAAAGTGGGAGAAGAAGAAAAAAGGCCGGCTTCAGACAAACTTTTGAAAAAGAAAACATTTGTATGCATGTTATTTTGTTTCGTTGTTGTTCTTCAACTGACGCATTTTTTAAAAAAAAAAGAAACATTATTTTTTTCGAATTAAACAAAAGTATTTTCTTTCCACTTTCAAAAGTGAATTGTCGATGGAAAAGAATACAATATACTTTTTTTTCACAATTTTAAAAAAAAGAGGTGTTTGTTTTTGTCTTCTTTTTTCTTCTATCTTTCATGGGTATCATTTTTTGAGAAGTCCTTGGGTAAAAAGAAAGGAGGATATGTAACCCTTAGTAACGGAGAAGAAGCCTTAAATAACTCAATTTTTTGATTAAAATGTTCTACCATAAAAAAAATTAGAAGCCAGCTGTCTTTTTTTTCTTTCGAAGATGATGGCAATTTTTCATAATCGATAGAACCACTTTTAAAGATACTTTTTTTTCTTACTTTTTCGCGGGATAATTAAGAAAGGAACGGCAGGTGGAAGTAATAATAACAAAATTATGTTTATTCAGATGTTTTGTGTTTATTTTTTTATATAAGGCGGAGTTTTTGTTTTTAAACTTTAAACAAAATCGTGGGAGACTTTTTGGAAACTGCTAAACGACTCATGCTTTAAGCAAAAAAATATTGTTTTATTTTTCTAAAATTTGTATTTGTTTCAATTCATTTTTTAGTTTTTAAAAACTGTGCCGAAAAAACTGCATCACTTTAACGATCGCTTCTCTCGTAACGAAAACTTTTCTGTTAGCCGATTTCGTTAATCTTAGTTTTCGAAATCTTCTTTCAACTTTTTTTCTCTCTTTTTTCATCACTCATTTTTTTAGGATCCTCCATCACTTTCTGAAATAATGCCAACAATTATTCCACTTGATGATGCATCAACTTCATCAATTCTTGACAGCACAATTATTGATGAAGATTTTCAATCACAAATTCCATTTGATGATAATATTGAAACAACTTTACATGAATGTCAACAAAGCTATTATCAAGTTCGTCGAATTATGAATGATTATGATCCAATGGCTGAAGAACATAAAGATGTTCGAAAAGCTCTTCGAATTTCAGCAAAAGAAAATGTTAAAAAGCTTACCGCAATTGTAAAAGCTTTACCAAGAAATTTGAATATGGTAAATTATTATTTATCAACTAAATTAGGAAGGATTTAATATATCTACATTTTTTAGGATCAAATTAATTAGAAACGTGCGCAGCAGTGTGCGACGCAAGTGTTCCCCGCTTTTTTTTTCGTCCAAAAAAAAATTCAAAGAGAGGTATACTGTAGAAATTAAAACTTTATTTTAAAATTTTGATTTTTATCGTACTAGATGTAAAAAAATACGGAGATTCCGAAAATCTAACTTTTAAATACTGTTTATTTACAAAAAATTGAAGTTTGCCAGGAAAAACACGATTTTTTAACGTTTTTTAAAAAATTTTGTATTATGCAGGTTCACACTTTTTTTTGTAACCACCACAGTTAGATAGAGCTTTTCATTCCCCACAATACGCTATTTTTAGAAATCACCCGAAATCACCCGTAAAAATAATATTCAGCTTTTTCTGTTTTTGGTTGCATTTTTTTCTCACAAAAGACTTGACTGCAAATTTGAGAGTCACAAAAATCGATTCTTTGGCTCAGCGATACACAGCGGAGAGCTTAGGACCGAGAGGTCGGGGGTTCGAACCCCGAATAGCTTTTTTTATTTTTTGGTAATCGCCTGACAGTATATAAGTACCTTTAGTCAATTCGAAGGGGTTTTGTATGATTAAAAATCTACACGGTGAAATAAAATTTGTTCCTTATTCTTTTAAATATTTATCAAGAACTTCAGATGACGACAAAAGATTAGTTCAACGTTCAGAATTCTACTAGATGTCCTTCTTTAAACACATTTTTAACGGGATTTATTTTTTTTATTTTATTACAATAAAAAGTGTCTTTAATAATAATCAAATAAATATACAGAAAAGTAATACAAATATTTATGCAGTTGCGACGAGTGTAATAACACCTTGACATGCACTAGCTTGAAATGGTGCTTTTGCACTTGTTTCTTCTAATGAAACTTCAGAGAATTGCACAACCATTTTATCTTCACCTGGTGGACCAGCCTAAAAAGTTCGGATCTCATATATATCCCTCCAAATTCCCATAAATAAAAAAAACTTACTTGTCGAACAATTACAACTGGAACAGATGCATTGCGTCAACGAATCCATATATAGGCTTAACACGATAATGAGCATTAATTGAACTTTTAATTCTGAATGCCATTCTTGCAACACCTTCATTCTTGATTGTATTTCCAGATGCTGTGCCACCAGCAGCAGGTAAAGAAACATGTTGAGGTTCAAATGCAAGTACCATCTTCTCTTTCCTTTCTTTGTTTTTCAATCCAAAGCAAAAAAATATTAATCTATAAAAAATAATACATATTAGATAAAATAATATACAAAATGCAAAACAAACTGACTTTTCAACTATGATGACAACCAGTGTTTGTCCGATTTTCGATTCCGTTTCGTCATAAATTCAACTTTAACGTGATATTAAAGTAAAAAACATAATTTAATAGAAAATTTAAAGTTAATAAAGCAAAACAAAGCTCAAAAATAGCAAAAGAAAAAATTTTTTGCTTTAAAAAAATTGTAGTTTGTACATTCGACACGAAAATATTCAAGGCAGAAAAGTGTTCCCGGACGAAAAAAAATCGTTTTTTGAGTTTATTCTTTATCAATTATCATTTTTATCAGTATTTTTACCACTACTTTTTTTTATCAATTATTATTCGTACAAACATTCTGCGTTTTTTCGTACCAAAATTATATTTTTTAAGTAACTTTGAAAAAACCAAGCACGTTCTTAAAATTAATGAAGTTGATATTCTACAAAAAGATTGGAAATCTGCTTTAGAAGAACTTGGCCCAACTGATGAAGATGAAATTGATCAAACAACTGTAAATGAAATAAAAGTTCAATTAGCTGAAATGAAAGCTGCCTTGAAACAACTTTTAATCTCAGATGTTGAAAAGATGACAATTGCAGATTTGGAAGGATTTATTTTAGAACGAAAAGAAATTTGGGAAAATTTAATGAAAAGAAAATCAAGCTTAATGCAACTTGCTGAACAACCTGGAAATCGATATAATAATGGTGAATTAGTTAATTTGCTACAAATTGTTGATCAATCTTTGTATACAATTGGTGATTCAACATTATTCCTTCAAAAATCAATTGAAAAATATCATTCATTGGGAAATTTAAAAGAATCTTTGGAGCTTTTAAAAGGAAAACTTGGAACAAATGAATTGATTGGAAGTAAAACTGCTGAAGAAATTCAAAATGAACTTCAGTTATGCCAAGAAAGAATGGATACTTTGGAGACTGTTTGCAATGGTTTAACAACTCAAGTTGGAGATTTAGCAGCATTAAATGGAAATAGAAAACCTGGAAAGCAAGCAAAGTTTTGGAAAGAATTGAATCAATATAAAAATAGTTTAAAGCAATTAAAAGAAAAGTATGTTTCATTTAAAGGATTATCAAAATCCTAATATTTGTTGTTTCAGATTTGCTAAAGCTTCAATCAAACCTCCATCACCAGCACAAATTCGTAAACGTAAAACAAAAGAAATTTCAACCAATACTTCTGCAATTTCTACAACTTCAAAGTCTACCACCACAACTACTACAACTACAGTACCACGTCGTTCAACTCCACTTCCACGTCGAATTGTTAAAACTTTTAAAGATTCTCGTGGTCTTCAATTTCTTCTTGGTGCAACTGTTTCTCTTTTGCTTGGACTTATTCTTATCTCATATTTTGTTGATGATACACCACAAAATAATTGGAGAAAAATGTTTGGTCCACAATTGGATTATGTAAACGGTGCTCCACCATCATAAAAGACGACTATAAAAAGAACTTTTTCTGACAGACAAAAAAACAGTAAAAATTGCAGATAATTACTCCATTTTTAAAAAAAACCTTATTTTTAGCGATTTTAACTCTTTAGTGACAGTAAAGGAGTTAAAATTGTAAAAATAACATATTTTTTCATTTTTTTACTCATAAATTATTCACTCTTTTAATGAGTAAATTTTTTACTCGATTTTTTTTACTCATTTCAAATGAGTAAATTTTTTACTCGATTTTTTTTACTCATTTCAAATGAGTAAATTTTTCACTCGATTTTTTTTACTCATTTCAAATGAGTAAATTTTTCACTCGATTTTTTTTACTCATTTTTACTCTTTTGCCCTGACTGGAATTCGAACCTTTGACTTTTTTTGAAAGTCAAAAGTCTTAACCGCTGCGCCATAGCGTCTATCACATTTTGGTTTCTTTTTTTTCTTATAAACAAAAGGTGTTTCTGACAGAACGCCAAAAGAGAAAAAAAAGTTAAAAAACGCTGTTTTTTGTTGGTTTTTTTTTTGTATTGTATGTTATTTATTTAATATTAATTAATAATTAACAATAAATAATGTTAATGTTTTAATTTTTTTAAAGTTATTTTGTTAAATTTTTAAAAAAACTTTTCTTTAATGCCTTTTTCAAGTTTATGGCAATTAAACAAATTTTATTTTTTTTCAGTCATAATAGATATAAAAATAACAATTTAAAAGCCATTTTATAGATTAATATTAGAGAATCAATTAATCAATGCTTATTTTGCATGCTGCAGTTATGGACATGATTTAGATGAGAAAGCATATATCCTGGTGCATTACAGTATGATTTTCTTTATATTTATTATCTTTATCTTGCTTATATTAATATTCTCTCAATGTTCTTTTCTTTCTCTCTTTTTTTGACATTTACGCTTTTTTTGTTTAACAACGTTTTATTTTATTTACTTTTTTTAGATTAACGCTTGCTCGAAAGATGTCAACATCGTCTGTTACCCGTGAAATAATTGCAACAAAGAATGCTCCATCTGCTGTAGGAGCCTATTCCCAAAGCGTAAAAATTTGTGATACTGTTTATATTAGTGGTTCACGTGGTCCTGATCCTGCAGCTGGAAATTTTGTTAGTCAAGATGTTGAAGAACAAAATGATCAATCACTTGAAAATGTTTAAGAAATTTTAAAAGCTGCTGGTACAACTTTTTCTAATGGTAAGCAACTTTCTTTATATTTCTGAATGTCGATTATGTATATATTTATATTTTTTAGTTGTAAAGACAACAACCTTATTAGCAGATATTAATGATTTTGCAACTGTTAATGGAATTTATTCTTCCTATTTTTTAAGAACCTTTTCCGGCAAGAGCTGCCTATCAAGTTGATGCACTACCAAAAGCTGCTCGAGTTGAAATTGAAGCAATTGCACATGTTGGAGAAATTACTGAAAAAAAATGTTCATCTTTACATATGTTATTTAGTTGCCGGAATATTTATTGTTGTAAGACTTTTATAAATTCTTTGTTCTTCTACTATTTATATTCGACTACCAAGTTCTTTAATTTAGCATTTCATTGAGATCTTTTTATTTTACCGGTAATAAAAATAAGATTTAAACAGTAATAAGAATAACACCAATAAGTACGAGAAAAGTTCCAAGCATTGTATTCTTTGAAAGCGGCGCTTTTCACAATGCTGCTTCTGTTAAAGCTGTAATAACAAATGTAAGAGAATTTACACAAACAGCTATCACTGAAAGTCGAAGATTTACAACAAGTACCATAAATAATATCTAAAAAATTGATAAGCAAAATTAAAAAACCCAAAAAGAACTTACAAAAGCTAATTGATTAAGAAGAAATGTAATTCAAAATCTCCAATTTTGAATAAAATATTTTAATTCATAAAATGGTTTTAACAAAAGTAAAATATCCGATGAAACAGGTGTTGAAGCTTTAGTTCCACGTGAAATGAATGGATTTGTTATTCCACAAAGGCATGAAACTGCAATCATTGGAAAAATTTGTGAGGCTTCAAATGTTGCTTGACTGACCATCTTCTTGTCGACGTTGAAGCTCCTTCAGCTTTTGCTAAGCTAGAAATAATTGAAGAAATAAGTAATCTTCTTATTCATTTTCTAATTGATTCTCCAATATTAATCTATAAAATGGCTTTTAAATTGTTATTTTTATATCTATTATGACTGAAAAAAAATAAAATTTGTTTAATTGCCATAAACTTAAAAAAACTTTTCTTTAATGCCTTTTTCAAAAATTTAACAAAATAACTTTAAAAAAATTAAAACATTAACATTATTTATTGTTAATTATTAATTAATATTAAATAAATAACATACAATACAAAAAAAAAACCAACAAAAAACAGCGTTTTTTAACTTTTTTTTCTCTTTTGGCGTTCTGTCAGAAACACCTTTTGTTTATAAGAAAAAAAAGAAACCAAAATGTGATAGACGCTATGGCGCAGCGGTTAAGACTTTTGACTTTCAAAAAAAGTCAAAGGTTCGAATTCCAGTCAGGGCAAAAGAGTAAAAATGAGTAAAAAAAATCGAGTGAAAAATTTACTCATTTGAAATGAGTAAAAAAAATCGAGTGAAAAATTTACTCATTTGAAATGAGTAAAAAAAATCGAGTAAAAAATTTACTCATTTGAAATGAGTAAAAAATGAAAAAAAATTGATTTTTGTCAAAATTTTACTCAATTTTAAAGTCATGAGTGAAACTACTAAAAAAACATGTATTTTGAAAAAGACGAAAAATGGAGTAATTATCTGTAATTTTTGCTGTTCTTTTGTCTGTCAGAAAAAGTTCTTTTTATAGTCGTCTTATAATCAAAATATTAACCCTTATCAGAAATATGTTTTGTTTTTTTAAGTGTTATCTTTTAATTGTTTTTTTTTATAATCATTTTTCTTTTTATATATTTCCAAAAAAATACCAAAAAAGGTCTCATTTTTTTTTCTATATATTACTCTCCCACATTTAATCATTGTTTTTTGTTCTTATACATTTTTTTGTTGCAAAAACAAAATTTTTAGCTGTAATAATTCTTACCCGATGCTCAAGAAAAAATAATTTTGTATGTTTTTTATGAAAAAAATACATATACCTATATCTCTTTTTGTTGTTTACTCATTTATTATTATTGTTATACTTTGTCATTTATTTTGTAAAATGGGTTTCTACAGTTTTTATTAGAAACACAAAAAAATTTTAAAATAATTTGATAAAAAAAAAGATAATAAAAATCATAAAATTTCACTTATAGAAGAAATAACAAAAAGATATGAACTAATATAATTACATTTATATCAAAATAATGGTTTATTTTAACGCCATGTTTCTCCATTAAAACGTCCACCAGAATTTTGCCCAGAATGATGTCGACGTTGCCCAGGTGGAATAAATGGAGCTTCAGGACGACGAGGATGTATAGGTGGAAAATTGAAAGTTTGTGCAGCAGGATAATATTGCTGTCCACCTTGATTATTAGTATTGGATGATTTTGGAACTTGAGCATAATATCCACCTATAATTCTTTGCCGAAATGGATCAGGTGGAGGGAAGACAGCATTATGTGGATATTGACCATATATTTGACCATGAGGTTGAATTAATCTCAAAGGTATTGGAGGATAGCTTTCATTAAATGGACGATGACCAGATTGATTTTGATATACATCCATAGATTCTTTACGAGAAGGACCAACATTATGACGAGTAAGATTTTCATTAAATGAACGACGACCACATTGAGATTGATTGAAAGGTACAACATTAGATTCTCTTCGAGAAGGACCAGCATTTTGACGATTTTCATTAAGTGAACGATGACCACTAGAATGTGGATTATACGTTGGCAAATAATCATTTCCTGATCCTCTTCGAGATGGGCCAGCACTTGAACGTCGACGATCGGAATTTTGTTGTCGATATATTCGATCCTAAAAAAAGAATAATCAATAATTTACAAGAAGTTTAACATACTTTTTCCGTGTTTGCTCTTGGTCGAACACAAATTGGTGTTTGATACAATTTTAAGCCATCCATTAATTTGATGGCATATAATACACTTTCTTCATCTTCAAATTGAACAAATGCATATATGGTTGCACCATTTATAACCGAAACAGATTCAACAGGTCCAGCCTAAAATAGTTCCCACATACATACATTAATATCAAAAAGTACAAACATAATAAAAAGTATAAAAAAGAAAACAAACTTGTGTAAAAATTTCATGCAACAATTCTTTCGTAACCTTTTCATCCAAATTTGTTACGTATAGTGTTCGCTCTTCTGCCATACTCAGCTTTCTTTTTAACTTTAATACTGGTAATAACAGCTTGTTGTTAATGTTGTGAACAATAATTGGTAATACCAAAAAAAAGTATTGCAATTCAAAATTAATCAAGAAAAAATGTTGAAATTTTTTGCTTCAAACAAGAGCCATTCAGGAACACAATGCCAAAGAATCTTTGCTAATAAAAAAAAATTCAATCAATAAATTAAACATACAAACGTGATAGAATGAAATAAAAATCTAAAGGATTAATGATAGACCTTTAACATATATCAATCACCTATTTTTAAAATTATTTATTCTTGAATCAACACATTTTTAACACATATAATAAAAATATATATTATTGCATATCTGGACATTTTGCATTACATGAACATTTGTCTGCTTCTTTTCGATCTTCAAACTTTTTAGGTTGATAATATACTATATCATTATTTGCTTCTTTTGCAGTATTAAAAAGAAGACCATCAGCATAAGCTAAACCAAACTAAAAAAGGAATAAAATAATTCAAATGTTTAAAAGAAGCATTGTAAAAGTGGTGTCGAAAACTTGTCTTACAAGCTTTTCATAAAAAGAAAATGAAGTGACAAATCCTTTAATAAGTGAAGAAACTTACATAATCAAGACGAGCACAATTTTCATTTTCTTCAGGAAAGAAAAGTTCCAAAGCATCAACTTCAAAATCTTTATTAAAAGGATATTTTTTTGTAAATTTTGGTAGCGCAGCACTTTCAGATTGAGTATTAAAGATAAAATTATGTTGAGGAACATAAGCTGTATATGCTTGTGCCATATGTAAACCGCCACCAAGAAAATCGGTTGCTGTGACTTCTCCATTAGCAGTATCAAACTATAAAAAATGATAAAAATGATCACGACACATTTTGTAAAAAAAAGTAAACATACGTTAAATACAACATGAACAGATTCAACATTGCTTGCACCGTCAACGACATTTCCATTATCATCTTTAACTTTACCTGTAAGTTTGGCGATAGTTGAAGGCGTTCCAGTAGTAGTTGTATATGTTGCAGTATTATCGGTATTAGGTGTTTCTCTTAGACATATATGTGCCATTACTTTACCATCACATACAGAATTTGCAGCTTTTACAGCTTCTGATGCATAACAAACACACGCTTTTGGACGATGGCTAAAAAATTATGTATATAATCTTTGCAAGCATATATCCCTCTTCTCTCAAGATGGATATATACCCATTAAAAAAACCAAAACTTACGCTCTATTTTGTTTACAATCGCGACTATCAACACGAAAATATATATATGTATCATTTGTAACCAAATAAAAACCATTTTTACCAACAGAAGTTCCATTTTCAATATTATCTTGTCGAACATAACCCCAAAAAATTTCAGGATCAAATTGATAATCATATGTTGGAGAACGTGCATGACTCATACCATATTCAGTTTTTTCTGAAAATGCTGGATCATCAAGATACATTCCAGCATTACAAAAAATTGGAAGCAATGAAAGTACAGCAGCAACAGCAAAACATTTTAGCAACATCATTATCAACAAATAAATGATTGAATGAAGAAAAAAGAGAGAAGATATTCCTTTTTTGAACAAAACGAAAGTGATTTGCAAATGTTGATTCAACAACAACAAACACAATCATAAATTTGCATAACTTTACAAAACAAATCTCTGTAAAAATGTTTTATTTTTGCTTAAAAAAATCACGAAGTATAGTGTTGATTTAACTCTGATTTTCTTCAATATAAAGCTTCCCACTCCGCCTTCAAGACAAGAATTTGTTCAAATTATTTGTTTTATCAAAATTTGAAAACAACTCTGATAACATTCTCTTTTTTTTTGCAATACATTTTTGGCAAAACGTTACTTTTTTCTAAAACAATCATAAACGATTTTGAAAATTAAAATGATCGGCCATGGTGGCGCAGTTGTTTAGCGCTTCGACTCTAGTTCAACACTGATCGGGTTCGATGCCCAGTCAGAGTCGCCGGATACCCAAGGCCTGCTGATTGCAGCAAACCAAAATTTTTTGTATTTTTAGTAAATTTTTTTATTTAATAACGATATTCAATTAAATTTCATTTTTTTAAAAATTTCACAATTGCGTTTTTTAAAGAAAACATTATTACAAAATAATGTGCTGTAAAGCAAAAAATAATTAATCCCCCGTGACGGGATTAATCATTTTTTCCCGCCAACAATGTTTTGCCTTCTTTCCCTTTTATGTTACAAATATGTTTATAATTTAAACCATAAAAAATTAAAAACTTGAATTATTTTTTAAAAAGTTTATTTAAATAAAGCACAAAAAATAAATAAATTTACAAACATAAAAAAGAAATGAGACCATTTTATTGTTGTTGTTGTTTTTCAGCTGTTGTTTCGTCGGATTTTTTAGCTTCAACTTCTTTTGGCTTCATTCCAATTTTGATGGATTTCTTTTCAGAATCTTTTATTTCGTGTTTTTTGCCATAAATTTCAAGGGCTCGATTCTTTTCATCAAAATCACATTTAATTGTTTCAAGATCAATATTTTCAGGGATTGTAAATCGGCGGGTAAATTGTTTTTCAAGGATACCATGTTCATCTTCAGATTTATGATTTCCTGCTACAATTAAGTCACGGCCTTCAACGTCAATCTAAAATGGGGAAGCAGTGTTAATGAGAGCGTTTGGAATAAGGATAAGATTTGGGGGGGGGGGGAGGGGGATCTATTAATTTGAAGCAATTCTACAAAGATTTTTGCACAATGTTTTTGTACCCAAAATAGAACAAAAAATGCCATTGCAGGATTGACAAAATATGGGCATATCTTTTAAAAGTATCTACATACCTTTAATTCTTCTGGTTTATAATCTTGAATATCAAAAGCAAATTTAAATTGTCCATTATCATTTAATGAGAATCGACTTTTTGGAACAATGTCTGCAGCTGCTAATCCATCAACCAATGCACTAACAAGATCTAATGCATCATGAACTTGTGCTGGAGATGTTTGATATCCATATGGTGAAGGATATGCACGATGATGATGTCGATAATGTGGATGTGCAACAGTTGAATTAGAATATCGAGGATAAACGTAAAAAACCATTTTTTAATCTTAAAAGTTGTTTTTTAGCACCAAAGAAATTTCTTGAAAAAAATAGTTGCTTGAAAAAGTGAAATTTTGAACGCGTTTTTATACGCGCATTTTTGAAAACGAAGAAATTTCCAGAAAAGTCGGTTCTTTTCTTTCGCTATTTTTTTCTGCTGTTGTTTTTCTGCGTTGTTTGTGTCATTGCAAAAAAAAGAGAGCCTCCATTTTTCGCGAAATTTCTTTTCCGTTCTCGCATTCGATTAAAAGGGGTATAAAAGGCAGCCATTTTCTTTCGCAAAAAAGCAAGTCGAAAAAAAAGCGAAAAAAATGTATCTTCCATTGGTTTTTGAAACTACTGTTGTACCTTCACGAAAGCGGCCAATAATTGATTTGGCGGATATTATTGAAGATGTTTTACCTCTTAAAACTCGTCGATTGTCATCTGCTTCAAAAAATGATTCAAATTTATTTGCAAAAGTTAATGTTGAAGGATTTTCTCGAGAAGAATTAAAAGTAAGTTTACTGTAATTTTTTTGTAATTAAACAAATGTCATTAACCCCATCCCTTTTTTAGGTAAGTGTTGACGGAAAAGAATTAATTATTAAAGGAAAGCATTCAGAATCTGATGAAAAAGTTGGAACTTTGGAACGAACTTTCACTCGAAAAATCCCAATTCCTGATGAAATTAAACAAGAAACTTTCAAATCTGATTTATCCGACGATGGTAATTATCTTTTAATCCGTGCAAATCGAAAAGAACCAGAAAAACCAAAAAGAATTACAATTCCAATTGGAATCAAAAATTCTTCATCTTCCACTTCTCCATCTTCAACACCTTCTGAACCAAAAAATGGAAATGAAGCTATAAAAAATGGTTGTAATTGCAACACTGAAAAAGGAAATGTCACTGAAAAGAACGGTGAATCAAAAAATAATACCTCTGATCTCTCAAATACTAAATTTTATGAAGTAATTATTAATTAATTTATCTTTTGTTTATATTTTATTACTGTACATTGTGTGAGAATTTGAAAATAAAATTTTTCTTTGATTTTTTATGTTTTCAACTTTTTTTAAAAATTAAAAAATAGCAATAAAAAGTAAAAGTTTATTTTAGACTTTTAACTTCAAAAAAGGTTGACTGATTTCCAGCAGATGGGATCATTTTTTGAAAACAATAATAATCTGAATTTAATTCAATTTGTTTAAGTCATTTACAAACTGCTTTCCAAATGTCAAGATTCCAAATAACAAAAATATTTTGAAATACTATTGTTTTTTTAACTTACATATCTTTTTTGGTTTCATAACATTCTAGAAATTTATAAAATAAAAATGTTACTTTTGATGGCACTTTTTGATTATTCGAAAAAATTCAAAAAGTTCCTTCTACAAAACTATAAGATAACTTTGCTTTTTCCACCGTTCTCTTTGAATTTGTTAGTTTTATTATCCGTTATCCATAATGTGTAAAGGAAAGAATCCAACTTTTACAACTATATTAAAATGTGAATTTACTGCAAAAGAATTTTTGAGACTTTTTTCTTATCAACTTATTGATTTTCACTGTTATAATATTGCTTTAACTTCAGCTGTTACCTTTGCAGAAATAATTCAAGCCGCTCCAAATATGGAAGTAATAGATATTATTCAATGGAAAAAGGGAAACAATTTATTTCGACTTAGAATTCCAGTCCAAGACATTGATTTTAATTTTAAAAGTGTGGCATCAATTTTAAAGGTACGAAAATTTGACCTAGTTCATCCGGGCCAACTTAAGCCATGATCATATGACCTCGTTTTTGATTCCGATATTGTATAATGCTTTTTATCAAAAAAATTATCAAATCAAATCAAAAAAAGTTATTTTATAGGAGAGCTCACGAAACGATTCAATCATTTCATTCGAATCCCAGTAATCGATGTAAAAATTTTACAAAAAGTTGTAAAATTGTAAAATTTTTTTATTGACAAAACTTAAAGGTACATTCAAATCAAAAACGATTTGTTTAAATACAATCTACATAACAGCCAAATATGAATTTCATGGCCTTAATTATTATAAAAAGTCTTCTAAAAAGTTCAATTAAAGTTTTCTATCACGCAATGTAATATGATAAAAAACAAGTTTTAATAGCAGCGTTTTACATAACAGAAAATTTAAACTCCATTGACAATTTTGTCGCATTGTTCTTCTTCTTTTTTCTTTTCTTTTTCTGAATCCCATTAATAATAATCAAATTCACATTTTCAATAAACAACTTTTATTGGTTTCAATTATTTTTTTCAAAATAGGAATATTTTGAATCACATTCAGTTTTTTTTTGTTTAAATAAAATCGTTCAACTTTTTTAGATTTTATTTTGTGTCCATTTTTATAAACCATGTAATGATTTTATGCTTTTTCGTAAAGCTAAACAAACGAAAATTTTCTAAAACAAAATGCACTAAATTTTTGAACAAAAAATCATTTTTTGACATAGCTTTGATCAAAAACATCGATGTTAAAATGTTTTATGCAAATTCAATAAATTTCAACATTTTATAAAACAAACAAAAAAATAAAATTTTTATCATTTGTGCTTGACTGATTGCGCTTTGAAAAGGTGTGTTTTTTTCTTTGTGCTTGGAAGAAGAAAATTTTAATAACAACGAATGGGGAAAAAGCCAACGCGTAAACCCGCAACCCAAGAAGGTCAATCAAAAGAAGGTGGAACAAAGCGACAATCAACCGTTCGACGACATTCAAAGGTTACAGTTTCACAAGAAGAAGATGGAACACAAATTGAAACACAAGTAACAAAAAAAAGTGCTGGTACAAAACGGGTTAAAAGAAAAGAAGGCGGCGGCGGAAATACAATGAATGAAACAAATGCATATAATCAAAGCTTAAGACAATTTGCTTTAGCAACTTGTGAAGCTGGTGTTCAAGCTTTAGCAGATGAATTTCTCAAGATTAAATTGATGGGACAAGCAAATATTCCACCAAAGACTGCATTTGATGCAAATCCTGATAAAAATCGATATAAGGTAAGCTTTTTTTGGAGTTATATATGCTTTTTTACATGGATGGGTGTACTTTAATTACTTTCTAATATTATCTCCTTTTAGGATGTTATCTGTATTGATCAATCTCGTGTAATATTAACATGGCCACCAATTGAAGGTTCATCAGATTATATTCATGCAAATTGGGCGCCAGTTCGTGGTGAAAAGAAATTTATATGCACTCAAGGTTTGTCTCTCTTTAGCTGCAACAACATGTTCAACATTAAAAAACATTGTGTTAGCATTCGGTCACACAAAAAGCTTCTCTATAGCTGTCATTCTTTATAACGCCGTAACAACTTTTTTGCAGGACCAATTGAAAAAACTGTTGATGATTTTTGGAGGCTTGTTTGGCAAGAAAAGACTAAAGCAATTATAATGCTTTGTGGAATAATTGAATTGGGAAAAAAGAAATGTGAACAATATTGGTGTGAAAAGGGTGGTGAACAGATGAAAGTTGCTTCTGGAATAACAATTAAAACGATTGATGTTGCTGAAACCGAAAAGAATTTAGTTGTTACAAAATTAGAATTATCTGTTGAAGGACAAGAAACTTTTGTTTGTCATCAGTAAGATTTTCGTTTTTGGGATGAAACCCTTTATGTGTTTTTTTAGCTTTTTATGGAAAGAATGGCCAGATCGTGGTGTACCAGAAAATTTTATGGCATGCCTTCGACTTCTTCAACGTCTTAAATCTTATACTCCACCAACTTTAGTACATTGTTCAGCTGGGATTGGTCGAACTGGAACCATAGTTGGACTTGAAATAGCTAATCAAATATTATATGCTGGCGATCGACTTGTTTTGGCAGATGTTGTAAAAGAATTGCGACAATATCGTCATGGTTCAGTTCAAACTGATGTACAGTAAGAATTTTAAAAAACACTTTGATGTACATACATATAATTGAATTTTTTAGATATATCTATATGCATCGTGTTCTTATCGGTGTAGCCTGCCCAAAAGGCATGCGACTCCGCCTCTTCAACGGCCTCTGTTCTCGTATAAAAGGCATGCGACTGCCTCTTTCTCTTCAGTCCCTTCTCTCCTCGTAATGTTCGAACCGTGAATAAATACCATCTCTCTCTAAATAAGGCACCATACACAAGGGAGATACACCTAAAGTACCCACAAAGGAGATGTAAACTATATGGAGGGCTACCGGCAAACCGAAACTTTTATCTTTTATCAGTTTTAATATTAAAAACGGATTTTATGGTAAAAGTGGGAAAGTTACGTCGAGAGAGGGCTCAAAAACATCCACTGGACGATAGAAAAAGAATTTTTTTGCGTTAGTTGAGAATTAAGTTTTACCAAATCCAAATCGAGTAATTTTAATAAAACTTCTGTAATTTTTTTTCGTGTTGAAGAAGTTATTTTAAGTAGTACTGTATGTAAATTTTAGTGAGAGAAGCACGCAAAAAAAAATTTTTTTCTGTGAAAAATATTAAAATAAGTTATGTTAATGGAAATTTTATAAGAAAATTTTCCAATATTAGATTATAAATATCTAAAAATAAATAATTTTTGTTGAAAAATATTACTGTTTAGCGTGATAAAGCGTTTTCGTGTTCTAATCAAGTTTTAGAAAATGGATGGTCGGAAGGCAGCAATAGAGAGCAAATGACCTCGCTGCACTCAATCATAACAATGCCCTGAGGAACCTGAAGACATGCCCGACAACTGCAACAACCTCAGAAGGTCTATAAGTAAATTCACAGCAGGTTGGTTTATTGTTTTGATTGCAAAACCCAAGTGTTGAAGTTGCATCACTCTTGGTCACGACGCGCACCCGATTTGGTAAGATTTTCTTGGTTGACTTGCCCAAGATCATCTTTTTGTTTTAAAGTACTCCCAACATCTAATCAAAGTATCATGATTTTAAGCTCTCTTTTGGAAAAGTATACCTCTCACATGGTAATATGATTCATATTATATGAAACAACAAAAAGCGAAGAAAAAAAAGTAATTTAAATTTTATAAGTGTATTTTTGTTAAACTTTTCCTGCAAGTCCTGGTTTCTCTTACCAGTTAATCCTCGTCGTTTGCTTTACTCGACAGAAAAAAAAAGCATAATCAAAAAAAAAAAAAACTATTTCTCTTCTCTCTGCACTTTTGCGCAATTACAGCAACAATTAGGCTAGCACCAATACTGTCAGTTCGCGCCTTGTCTTTCTTTCCTTACTTGTCTTTCTTCTTTCTATTTTTCTTTCTATTTTTAGTAGTCCAGTTCAAAAGAAATAAAAAAAAAAAACTCATTTCTCACAAAAATTTTTTCTATTTTTTAACCACCAAACGAAACATAAAAACAAAATGTTATTCATGCATAAAAGTAATTAGCATAAACTCCAAATTTTCGTAAATTTGTTTTCAGTAAAACTAAAAAAAATTGTCCATCTCAGTGAAACTCATCAGTCACAAAAAGACTGACATTTTAAAAAATAAAAATAAAGTAAAACCATTAAATTTATGCATAACTAAAAAGGCATAAAATTTTCTCTTGCGGCAAATCCACTGCCGACTTCTTTTCAACATCCTCAGTGGATTTGAAAATTTTTTCCGACCTATAATTACTTTTTACATTTTTCTTTCGCGCACTCATTTCCTTTAAACAACATTTCTCTTTCTTTCTCCCCACTCAAAAAGGAATATCCTGTGAAAAGTCTTTTTTGCTTAAAAACAAGGAAAACAGTGACAGAATAATTTTGGATACTGTATTTCTCTCTAAGTCTTTTATTTTGAAAAAAAGAAAACCTTAAATTTTTAATTCCACAAAATATTGTAATAACTCTTAACCATTTAGTTTGGCATTTAATTCGTGTCTTCGTGGAAATTCATTAATTTAACAGCTATTATTTTCGAAAATCTCTCAAAAGTTAGTTAATTTTTTTTGGAAATCATATTTTAAGATTTTGCACTTAAAATTCACAACAAAAGTTAGTAACAGCTATATTAAAATTAATAATGGCAGATTCCTTGAACGAAAGTCCAACACAAGCACAGGAATCAAATATTCTTTCTCCACTTACTGCAGAACTTTCTGATGAGAAATCAATCACTCCTTCTTTCATCGAAGAATTTCAGTCATTAGTTGTCGATGGAGGAAAGAAAGTAGATACGGTAATTGCCAGAAGAAATTTGCATGGATGTCGTCAACGATGGAATGAGCCTGCCAGCTTTTATGGATTACGTGTTAGAACAAATGTCCAAAAAGCATATCCATCTGAAGAAAATTTTTCATCCGAGATGCAAGAAAAACTTAGCATCGATATTTTCTTAGCAAATTTAAGGCCCCAAATTAAAGTTGCACTTTTTAGACAACCTTATCCACAAACATTGCAACAAGCAATGAACTTAGCACTTAAAGAAGAACAAGCATTCTGTTATTACCAACAAATGCGTGCTAATCAGCAACTATTTTTCGAAAATTGTTGGAGACAAAATTATCCCATTAGGATGCATCAAGCACGTCAAACACGTAGATATCAACCTCAACAAGTTGATAGGTCAAATCGTAATCCTGACCATAGCACTAATAAGCAAACCAATTCTTTTAACAAAAACGTTAACCGTAATAAAAAGACTAAAAAGTTTAATCAAAATTTTACATAACTTCCTAATTTTTTTTCAAAATATCTCTGTTGACTTAAAGTAAAAATTTTTTCCGACCCCAAATTTCTTTAAAAATTTCAAAGTAATGTCTTAATGGTAATCATTTTAGTAACCCCTACAGTAAATATTCCATTAATATTAAATATAATAGTTTGTCCAATTTCTTTAAAATTTGTTTTATAAAATTTATATTTCGTTCATAGAAAAGATATAACCGGATTGGTTACAGTAATCTGTTGCCGCCGTGGCACAGTTTCTCAACCATTCTCATTTTTAGTCTATTGCAAAATCTGCAAATAAATTGTCTTTCTATTCTTTCTTCTCTTTTGTTGCATGCACAACGAACAAGCTGTCAAGTCTTTCACATTTCATCTATCTCTCTTTTCTCTTTTCTTCTTTATTTCTGCTTCGTTCGCGCACAACAGCCTGCATAATTAGCAGTCCATTTTGACAACTGTCATTTATTACTATTCTTTTTCTTTTCTAAAAAATTTTGTGAAATATTTTCCAATATAATTTGCCAAAAGCACACAACAATTAAAGATTCAAAAAAAAAATTTTTGTTATTCCAGAGGGAAACAAAACTCGGTCAACCAAAAACAAATTTGCATAAAGGATAAATGCATTTTTGAAAGTATAGTCAAAAACATAATAATTAAAAAAAAAATTTTTCATTTTACTTTTTCCGGAAAAAAAAAATATTTTAGTTTCATAAAAAAGGGAACAAACAAAATATTTGAGAATTTTTAAATAAAATTAAATTTTCAAAATAAACTTTAATTTAGTTATTTTGAGAAACAAAACATTTAAAATTTTTAAACGTAGTTAAAGTTTTTCTTCTATAAAATTTGATTTATCTACAAAATCGAGAAGATCAAATAAAATATGCACAACAAAGTGTCTAAAAACTGTTCTCTGAAAAATCCACACCACACTTTTAAAATTTTAATAAAACAAGTGGAAATTGAAAATTTTGTTAGAAGCAAAAGTTTCTTAAAAATTTCAAGTAAATAACAAACTTTGTATCTTTTCGTAAATTACAACATGTGTTTGTAAATTTATAAAAAAATAAAAATTAAAAAAAATTTAGTATTATTTCGACACACATTTTGAGAAATCATAATTTCTTTCTTTTGTCATACCTTAGTAGCCTGTCTATTATTTGTCTGTCTATCTTTGTCTTGTCTTTGGCTAACCAAAACTAAGCGTCTCATATTCTGTTTATTTCAACAAAAATCTTTGTTGAAAATTATTTGTCTTTGTCTTAAAGCAAGTTTCATTTATTTACCAGTCACTTGTCTTTTACTTTGCTTGGTAAAAACATTATCTAAACAGCTCACGATAGGAAAAAAAAAGTATCTGTTTATTGTGGTGCGTTGACGAACGCGAAATCATTATTTTCGGTATACACACTAATTCTTTCGTGTAATAATAATTTTTTTAAAAAGTGTTTAAAAATCATCAGTGGAGTATAAACACTAATTTTGTTGAAGAATTTTATCAATTTTATTGTTAAAAGAAAAAATAAAATGAAAACAAAAAACAAGTTTTCAAAATTTTAATGAAAATCTATTACTTTAAAAACTGTAATAGTACTGAGGAAAAAAACAACCATATCTTCAGTTGGTGATGATAACACAATATCAAAAAATATCAATATTTTCGGAAAAAAAAAAGAAAAAGAAAGGTTACAACTAAATCTGTAATCATGGAAGTAAGTTTCATAGAGCACATTTGTGAAGGTACATCTGTAACTAACATCAGAAAAAAGAAAAAAACAAAACCAAAGAAAACATTAACTTTGGAAGTACAAATACTTTAAAATATTGTACATGCACTTTACTAATTACTGATACATTCTTATTAAGTCTAATCTTTCTTTCAAATTTCTCTTGATTTGTGTCCAGTCTTCTATCATGTTTTACTATGCAATTTTGTCTTGGCTGTACAACTACATCAGCATCATCCACAACAACGACTACGGTATCCATGGTCATGGCAACGTCTGGCAAAACAGCAACAACAAAACCTAAAATTTTAATTAGGATAGTACATCTGGAACAACAATAAATAATTGACCTCGAGATAGTACAAAAACAATAATGTAAAAAACTGAAACGCCCACAACTCTCCAAATCCAAAAATGGCACGCCTACGGAAATCAAACAATATAAAAGAAACTCGAAACCGACGAGAAACACCATTCTTCATTTTCTACATTTCAATCTCAACGAAAATGAACTTTGCCTTCTGCAATCAAACCAACCTTCACTCATATGACATCAAAACAAAATTAATGTCATTGCTTCAAGCAACTTTTGGCACAGATGTTACACTGGCTGAACAAAAATTACCAATGGATGGTACACCATCGCAGATGCTATTTGTAATCATTCAAAACAAAAAGCAATTTCAATTAAAAGAAATGGTTCAAAAACCCAACCAGTTTATAATGGACAAAACCATGGTCCAATGGAAAAAGGTCGCCCAACTCAAACTCATGGAAGACGTCGCAAAGAAGATCCACAACCAATAAAAAAAAGTAAATTTGATTTTTGTTGTAACTCATTTTCATTTTTTCAAATTTTTTTTTCATTTTAAATAATCAATTGTTTCGTAGTATTGTAATTTTCTTGTATAAAATTTACACCTATATAATTGCTACACCAGATTTGTCCTCCTTTTCTTTTCTTTTCTTTAATTTTAAAGTTCTTTAATTTATTCTCTTTCTTAAATTTGAATTTTCTTTCCCAAAACAATTTTTGTATGATTTTTTTTAACGTCTTAAACGTTTTGTCTATAGATCTTACATGATCTTAATTTTTCATTTATTCTAACATTGCTTTAAACGTTTTATAATTTTTAATGTTATAACTTTGTAATTTTTTTAAATGTTATGAATTTTTTGTATTAATTTTTGGTAAAAATTTTTTGTTGTGAGGGGGAAGAGGGAAAGGCGGTCGCCGCCGCTTTCTTTTTTATACCTTTTCCGAGGACGGAAAGGCTTCCGAAGTTGGGGGATGTAGCCTGCCCAAAAGGCATGCGACTCCGCCTCTTCAACGGCCTCTGTTCTCGTATAAAAGGCATGCGACTGCCTCTTTCTCTTCAGTCCCTTCTCTCCTCGTAATGTTCGAACCGTGAATAAATACCATCTCTCTCTAAATAAGGCACCATACACAAGGGAGATACACCTAAAGTACCCACAAAGGAGATGTAAACTATATCGGATTAGCTGAAAATAAAAAGATTGTCAAGCTTGAAGAAATTGCACCATTTTATGAGAGTTATGAAAATTATATCAAAGGCAAAAATTGAAGAATAATTGTATCAGCAACTGATTTATATTTGTATGTTTGATTCTGTATTACTGATAATAAAGTTTTATTATTTTTACAATTGTTTTTGGATAATTTATAACAGAATCTGATTCTCGTAATTGATAAAAATAATAATAGGGTCAAAATTTTAGATGAATGAAATTGAAAAGTAATAACATATATGCAGCAGCACCAATTTTTTTGTTAACCTTTTATATCGTGTTAACTTTTAAAACGGGAACGGAAGTTAACATTCGGAAAAAATACGCGATTAAAGACGACAAACAATAAGCATAAATTTGCTTTTGTTTCACAGACATTTTTCTCGCAAACAAAAAAAACCAACATCGATCAAACAATGAAAGAATCTCGCAACGATTGATTGCAAAAAGGGATTCTATAAACAAAAAAATTTCTTTGCGATTCACAGCGGAATTTTTTGGAAATAGAAATGAAAAAGGGGCGGAGCTTAGCTCATATTCATAAAACGCCAAACGATAATATTTTTAGAAAATCAAAAGCTTTAAAGTTTTATAAAATTTTTGATGCTTTTAAAAAACAGACATAAATTTATAAGAAATAAAAAAAATATTATTTGCAGCAAATTTTAACTCAAATGTACCTGTCCGCATTTACAGTACTCATAGTCTTTCAAAAAGAAATAGGAAATTCATATGATTAATTACAACAACTAATAACAAAGTAATAAATTTATAACAGTTTTTAAAGAATAAAATTCTATGCATACATTAACGAAAAACTTATATTTACAAAAACTAACAAAGCACAAAAAACTATACATATCAAAGGGCATTAAATTTTTATATTCTTTTTCTTCTGATTTACCAGCAGCTTTTGTACACTTGATCATAACATTGTTAAATTTCGAGAAAAAGAAGTTGAAGAAGTTTACGTGGGATTGAAAAAGTTGAGCGAAAATCTTTATCAATTTCTCCAAAGCATGTTGCAAATCTTTCATCATGTGGTGCACGTTCTCTTTCTGGAATTTCACATTTTAAAACAGCAAGTTTAACATATTGTTATCAAAATATGGCAGGAGAATCAAAGAATATTTCTTCAATTTTAACGCGTTTATCTTCACTAACACTAAAAAAAGAATAATTAGCAATTATGCATTCAAACGCTAAAGTTTACCTTGATTCAGTTCGCCGTTTTTGTCCTGTTTCTGATGGATTTAAAGAAGACGAAGTATCATCACGTTGTTGATTTTGACGTCGAGGTGGAGTAATTTGAATTACATGGTTTTAAAAACAATATTAATCGCTAATATCATCAGTGATATCAATTTAAACACTTGAACATCTTAAAAAAAAAGAAAAAAAAGGAAAAATGAATGCCAATTTTGGAAGCATTTTTCCAAATCATAACGTTATTGTATAAAACTTTCTAAGAAGCTTCTACTAACACTTATCTGCACTTTTAGTTTCAATTGTGTCATTTAGATGTCTACAAATAAGTAGATAAAACATACAGCATGCTGTATGTTTTATCTACTTTTTTGCTCTATTACATAATATATTCATACTTTTTAGCTTCCTGTTCCTGTTGAAAAACGATCAAATGGATATGAACCTGGTGATATTGGATGTTCAACATGGTTTCCTCGAATTAGTGCATATACTCAAATGGAATACAAAGAAGTTATGTATATTGTTCCGTAAGTATCTATCGTTTTTGTTTACTGATTATTTATGCATTTATTGAACACTTTTTAGTCGTGAATTTGTTAAATTAGATATTCTTCAAAGTCATAATGATCCAACAATCCTCTGGTTTTTCTGTGCTGATCAATCATATCGAGATTCTTTTGAATATAATCCTGAACCATATATCAAAAAATACTTGAATTTTCGCCCAGCTGATACTACTCAACGAGTTTTACCTCAAACATATGCACTTTGTTCTCATCGTCTTGATTGCTTAACAACATGGAATGGTAGCGTTGAAGTTGAAGTAAGTTTTCCTTTTTTAATTTTATCTTACCTTTAAACCATATCTTCATTTATAGAAGAGCAAAAATAAAAAGCTTGAAATTGGCAGCTGGTATCAATGCACTTTAAATCCAAAAATCGTCAACAAGTGCTGCTTTATTCATCAATATAATGCTGATCCAAAGCCTGTTCTTACATGGATTCAATCATATTATTGTCCTGTTAAAAAGAAGGAAAGCAAATTGTGTTTGGTAAGTTTAAATAGTTATTAGTAGTACTTTTTAATAAAATCTAAATTTCAGTGCCGAGATTATGTCGAAATTCCTAAACGGATCGTTAACCGTTATGGTGAAGAAAATGAATTCTGTTCAGAACATCCTTTGCTCCATAAAATCTTTTTCCCAAAATATTGTGAATTTCTTCAAGGTGTTGGAGTAGAAGTAAGTTTTTATATATAATAGAAACCAGCTTTAACATGCTTTTTTTTCTAGATTTGTTTTGCTCGTCAAGAATACAATAGCTGTCAATTTGAAAATAAATGGCAAGTTGTTGCTGTTAATACTGGTTATGGAATGTGTTGGGCAAGTTTTTTCTAATTTTTTACATCATCTTTGATAACATTTGCTTTATTTTTAGATACCGGAATTGCCTTCTTCATTAAAAGATATTATTCGTAAAGAAGAATTTCCATTTATTCGAAGTTTAACATCTCTTGAAGCAGAACATTATACATTGTTTTCTGGTGAAATGTCATTTGATGAAGTCAATTCCGCTCGTGCTCAATGGATAAAAGAATTCTCTTCTATGAAATTTGATGATTCTAAAAAGATTGTTGAAAAACCAAAGAATGATGAAGATCCCAAGTGTAAAGAAAAAACTTCTCATGCTACTGAATTGTTTTAAGTCTTTGTCGTATGTTTTATTTTAAAGCTATTGTTTTGCTTTCTATTCTTTTTTACTGTTTTTTTATTACATAAATGTTATTCTTTTTCAATTGATTTGATTTGTTAAACAAGTTTATAGCTTCAGGATACTGTAATTTTTATAGACTGCATCCATTTAAATTAATTACGGGTTTTGATGGAGATTTTGAGACAAAAATATTTAATGAATCAGTTATTTGATATTTTTGATAAGTTTGTCGTGCTTCAATGCAATGAACATTATAAAATCTTGGAATTTTACATGCATAATGTGTTCGACATCCAAATACTTTTGCATTATCTCCGCCAATACTTTGAACACATTTATCAATGGCAGTATAATATCGATTTGTTGATTCCATTGTTTGAATACTTTTATAGGAAGAAAGTAGTTGTTTTCGTTGAAGAAAATTGTCATCGATTGTAATGATATCATTTGTAAGAGGACTTGAAATTAATGTCTAAAAATATTTTACTTTTTTGGATACTGTAGCTGTGCCCCAACTTGGTCAAAATTTCGGAGGGGGACATTTAGTTTCGGGGGCGGGGGACATCCCATACAAAAATCCAAAAAAATCTCATTTTCCCTAGTATGAATTTTTTTTCCCATACAAAATCTCAGTTTTCGGGGGGATATACGCCCCCCCCCCCTCCCCAAGTTGGGGCACTGTACTGCAGTTTTATAACTTACAACATTATCAATGAAAGTTTCATTTATATCATAAAAATATCTTGCATGAATTTGCATTCCTTCTGAATCTTGAATACATGATGAGACCAAACTGTTTCAATCAATGAAGTGTTATAAACAGATTTTCCTCGATCTGTGATTGGCAAAAAATTTAATGTTTTCATTGTAAAATTTATATCAAAATTTTTTAAAGTTTTGTTTGAATAAACTTCTGCGAATAGCGAAATGAAATGAATGTAAGCGGTTTGAGGTTCAGAAATCCAAGTTTGAATTAAAAATTGATAAAATTTATTTCCATTTAAATAAATTAAATCATCTGAATCATGAACGATAATAAAATCTGCAGCTTCACGATAATTTAAATAGCAATCATTAAATGCTCCAGCTTGATCGTGGTAATCCAATTGTAGCCTGGATTCGGTGTCTTTTATATCGGGAACTGTAAAATATTCTATTTGAATAAGCTTTTCTTTTTCATAAACCTGTAAAAAAGGGGGGATTAACATTTTTTGACAAAACATTAACTCTGAATTTTTGCCAAATTCAGAGTTAATGTTTTGTGCATCAATCTAACTTTGGCACACTTTCGAAATTAATTGAATCTGATTTTTTAGTGCAACTTATTTGCCATCCGGTTAACCCCGAATGGCTTATCCAAAAATTTTAAGATTTTAAAAATCTTTTTTATTACATACCTTTATAGAGGTTTGCAATTCACCGACAAAATTGTAAAAAAAGAAAAGCAATAAGGAAATGAAAAGAAGAACATAAAACGAGGTTGACCGCGACTCCAGACAACAAAAGAGACAGTCTCTTTTGGGATGGTTTTTGCAACACTTTTTCTCTAATTTTTTAACAAAATTTTTAGGTCTAATTTTTTGTTATTTAACGGACTTAAAAATTAAATAAAATTAGCTTTGTTTTACATTTGATTATGATTAGAAAAACTTTTTTAACCATATTTGAATATCCTGGATTTATCAAATCTTAATCCAAAACCTACCTTTAACATGTCATATATCCCTTTTAAAGCACTGATAAAATAATATATTTGTCGATTAACACCAAAATATGAATACCATTCAATTGATAATGCAATAATTTGCCATTTTTCTGCAAAAAACATTGGATTTAAACAACTAACAATTCCAAGCTTTTCTTGAATGGCATTTCTAATTGGAATTTTTGTCATTTCTTTTGAATTAATTGTTGTCAAATAAAATTGTGTTGGATTTGGGACAGTTTTACAGGAAGCAATAAATGTATGCATTTTACATGGCCAAACAGATTGATATGCAGATTTTGGAGCGGTTATACTTTCTTCTATGTCTCCATTGTCGTTTTTTGAAATGCATTTTAAAAATGGTTTTAAAGATAAATCATAATTTCCACGAAATAGTAAAGCTGCAGTGTTTGACGGATATCTAAAATGTATGGATTGAGATAAAAGTTTTTGGATTTGATAAAACTTACAACTTTGAAACATTGTAATATGTTAAACTTGTAACAATAATATTTCCTTTAATTTTTTCCTGCAAAAATTTTTGGCTGACACTAAAACTTAAAAAATTGTAAATTTATGAATATCTTACTTTTGTGATAAAATAATAGCCCCCAAATATTACTGTTAAAATTCCAACAAAAATTATTACTTTTTTAAAACAAAAATTCTGCCTTCGAGGTCGCATATTTTTTTAAAACGACTTTTAAGTAATCAATTTTAAATTTTTAAAAAAATCGCTACTTTCAAATTTGACTCTTTTTTTCCCGTTACACTTGACTTTAATAAAATGCATTGTTCTTTTTTGCGCATTTAAAATTATTAATTTTAAAAAAACTAAAGTTTTGATTAAATCTTTGATACTCTTTTTTAAAAGAAAAGAATCTTTGATATTTTTTAAAAAAAGTAACAAAAATTAATCCAAAAACAATTAAAAACATTTAATTACTTTGAAATTGTGAATCAGAACTGACAAAGAACAAAAATGTGTTTATTTTGTTTCTTATCAATAAAATTTTTATAGAAATTCTTTTCTCTTTTTTTTGGTAACCGCTGTTTTTTGTGTAATCGGAGTAAATTCTTAGTGAGAAAATAAGAAGCTTTCAGGAAAAAAGGAGTGCAAAAATATTGGTTTGTATTTTTATCAGTTTTTTTACAGGTGCCATTTATGGGTATTTAAACTGACCACTAAAATTTAAGGAGCATCACTTTCAAGCTTCACATTCAGTTTGCTGCTTTTATTCCTTCACAAAAAACAGAAACAATGGTTTCAATTTGTTCATTCAGTCATTTTAACAATGGTATCCAATATTCACATACACCTGGTGATGACGATCAACTTATTGATAGACCTGGTTCACTTTAAAACTTTTTATTGATAAAACTGCTGCAAATTGTTGGCCTTTATAAAGAATATATGTGCCTTCCGATTGAGTTAAAACTCTTGTTTCTATCTTTATTTAATTGTAAATAATGTTAAATTTTTAACAAAAAAATTTTTTTCTAATCAGTTTGATTGTTTTCAATTATTTGAAAAAATTGTAATTATGATAAATCAATTTTAAATTAAATCACATTACGAAATTACAGTATCCAAAGTAATACATAAAAAAATTGGATATGTTTGTTACAGTCTTAATTTATTTTTATGGGTTTTCTAAAAGCAGATGTTTCATTTCACTTAACTTTTTCTTCTAAAACAGAACCGGATTACAATTTTTTCTTTTTAACTTAATCAAAAAATATTATTTGAGAGAGATACAACTCTTTTTTTAAAGTCGTTTTTTCACTATTTTTCGTACACACAAAAACGAGGCAATAGTAGCACGCATTTTTGTACCAAATAATTTGCATATATAAATGACACAACAAACGTTTTATTGTTTTTTTCTCCTTTTTTGTTTTTATGAATTTGTTGTTTAGTTGCGGATTTACTGTCCACAAAAAATGCATACTTTTATATTTATCATTGCTTCTTTATTATTATTATCATCTGTTGCTGCTGATGGCTGTAATGAATCTGTACCATTATTCCCTGAATCCAAGGGTGAAGAAATTCATGCAATGTTAGCTCGTGATCAATATATAAATTATACTGGTTGGATTTCTGGTAAAGAAGAATATCAAAGACTTGGACACGAAAAAATTCCATATGGTTATTTAAAGGAAATGCTTTTACATTTTGAATCAACTTCTGAAGAAGGTTGTTTGGAAGCTCGAATATTTTTAACATCCATGAAAAAAATGAAACAAAATATAAATACGAAATTAGCTATATAAGTTTTACTTTTATATGGGGGAATATTTTTCATTTGTTGCTATCATTAATATACTCGTTTCTGATTTTTTCAGTGTAATGATATTGGTTATTATAACAGTGGTTTTGTGCGCGAAACAATTGATGGTTGTCCACTTCGAGAACTATGGATCAAATTTAAAATTTTTAAAGATGGAATAGAAGTACGTTTTTAAACAACCATGATTTTTTAAATTTTAATAATATGTTTTAAGGTTGAATACGTTTCTGTGTCAAAAAATGGTAATAGTGATGACAACTCCAAGATTCAATATGATCGCGATGGCAGATGTCAACCCTTTTTTAATCAAAAATATTCTGATATTGATGGCCTTCTTATTGAAATTAATTGTAAAACAACAGAAGTGAAAAAAATTCTTGTTAAATGTGAACCTTATCCATAAAATTCTGGTTAATATTTTTTTGTTATAAAATAAAATTATGTTTGTTGATATTTTTGTTCCTTCGTTTATATTTGGGGGGAATATGATTATGTTAGCTTCGGGGGCCAAAAACAGCCAACAATCACTTTTTAGATTATATTAAAAATTTTAATTTCTGCAATTTTTTTAGCGAAAAACAACAAAGTTGCAAGAGGCGAAAAATTTGCATATTGTCCAATGAAACATCAACCGTTTTGTTTTCTCATTTTTTGTTGCGTTGTAGATTTATTATTTTTCTACAAAAAATGCATACTTTTATGTTTATTGTTGCAATATTATTATTATTTTCATCTGCTTTTACGGACGGCTCAAATCATCTGTGTAATGAATCTGTACCATTATTCCCTGAATCCAAGGGTGAAGAAATTCATGCATTATTACCTCGTGATCGATATATAAATTTTACTCCTGATAAAAAAGAATATCAAGGACTTGGACCTGAAAAAATTCCATACGGTTATTTAAAAGAAATGCTTTTACATTTTGAATCAACTTCTGAAGAAGGTTATTTGGAAGCTCGAATATTTTTAACATCTATGAAAAAAATGAAACAATATATTTACATGAAATTTACAGCGTAAGTTTTATTTTTTTTTGCATGATATATGTAGACACTGGCAGGGAACACTTTTTCCTTTTCTTTCTTTCACATTTTTTTGGTTACAGTATGAAAAATTGAATTTTTTTATACAGATTAATGATCTGACCTATCCGATGTAGTTTTTTACGCTGATTCCAAAAATGCTATTTAAAAATTTTTTTATGCCGAAAAAATGCCGAAAATGCTGGATTACTGTATCGTTATAACTACAAAAAGCAGGTTTTAACCGGTTTTAATCCAATTTTTATACCATTCGATAGAGAATTTAATTCTAAATACAACGGTATTTACCCCCACCGAGCACAAAAAAATGGCATCAAACGCAGAGCTAAAATTTGGTAAAAAACACCCAAAAAAAGGAAGAAAAAAAGGAAAGAAAAAAAGAACAAAGGAAATGCATTCTTTTTTTGCAAAAAAGGGAATAAAAAAGTGTCAAACAAAAGTGTTCCTTTTTTTTGTCGACTACCAAAAAATTTTTCTTTGCCGAATTTTCAGATGGCATTTTCGGTACTTAAAATTAAATTTTAAAATTTTTTGTTTTTATATTATTTTTATTCAGGTCTGAAAATACTATAACATAGCAAAAAAAATTTTTTTTCTGCATTTTCATTTTTCACCTGCCAGTGTCTAGATATATGACACCTTTATGGAATTTTATAAAGTCAGAAAAAAGATTTTACACCACCGTTTTTAGTGTAATCAAAATATGCAAGAAAAAATTTGGGAGCATGATTATGTACCTCCTGCTTATTGTCCACTTCAAGAACAATTTATCAAATTTAAAATTTTTAAAGATGGAGTAAAAGTAATGTTTCCAAGTATGAGTTTTTGATATTTCTAATAATATATTTTTAAGGTAGAAAATGTTTATATTCCAAAAAATCGTACACAATATCCTAATGGAGATGAATTCGCTGATCTTGACGATCCGCATGGATGTCATGATTCCGAGAAGAAGGAATATTCTAATATCAATGGTCTTCTTATTGAAATCAATTGTAAAACAACTGAAGTAATAAAAATTCTTGTTAAATGTGAACCATATCCATAAAATTCTGATTTATATTTTTTATTCTAAAATAAAGTTATTTTTGTTAACATTTTTTTGGAGATGTGTTAATTACCTAACTTTATCTTAGCCCAAAGAGAAACCAGAAATAAATCAAATAAAAATAAAAGATTTAAAGTCTTTTTTTTCTACATTTTTTTTGCTGTAAAAAATGTTTTAAAAACGTAAACATAAAATTATTCAACCATAAAATTGCTAAAAATGGCAAATTTTAAGATTTTTTTCATTTGAAGTCAAAAAATGAGTCAAAAACCAGCAGCTTCAAGTCGGCAGGGTTTTGCAATTTTTTTTAAAATTGCAAAACCCTGACGATCAGGCAAAAGAATAATAGATAAATATCCTTATAGTCAGGTTAATGATATTTCAAAAAAATACATTGTGTTACCAGAGAATTCTAAAAAAATCGCCCAAAAAAAGTTGAATCCACTTTGCCAAAAATTAATAGAAAAAGTTGTGTTTCAAAAAAGTGTGCCAAACAGCCGCGAAATTTAAAATTTTTAATGATTAAAGAGAAAATTCTAGAATGTTCCAGAAAGTCCGAGAATGTTCAAGAACAATCGAAATCGAAAATTTGAGGACTTTCTGGAATAAAAAAATTTTTAATTTCGCGGTTGTTTGGTGCACTTACGGAATACAATTTTTTCCAATAATTTTTGGCAAATTGGATTTAACTATTTTCAACGTTTTTCATTCTTTTCTACTTGTTTTTTTTTCGAATTCCATGGTTTAACAACACATTTTACACGTTAAAATGAAAAAAATATCAACCCGTTCGCTGTCTTTAAAGGTTGATCAAGAAACTCTGGATATATTTCATCGAGTTTTTACGGGACATTTTGATGAAATCCCCCAGCCAATGTCAAAACTTGTTCGAGTTTTTACGTCTTCAACATTCACGGATACAACCCTTGAACGAAATGCTTTAATGGAAGATGTATATCCGGCGCTAAAAATGTATTGCCGTGAAACGCATGGCTCAGATTTTCAAGTTGTTGATATGCGATGGGGTGTCCGAGATGAAGCAACCGATGATCATATGACAACAAATTTATGTATTAATGAAATTCACAATTGTCAAAAAGTTAGAAGCTTTTCGAAATTTGTGATTAAAAATTTTTAAACTAGCACTTCTGGAATTTCAGCTTTCAATGGGACCAAATTTTGTTGTATTTTTATGTCAAAAATATGGTTATCGGCCATTGCCATCTGAAATATTTGCAAATGAATTTGAACTCCTAAAACGAACTTTAAAAGAACAATCAGAAAATATTCCTATTTTAGATATTTGGTATTTAGAAGATTTAAATTCTGTCCCCTCACAAGTTATTCTACAACCAATTAGTTCAATTTTAATTAATTTTAATAATAAAGTTTGTATTCCATTTTTTGCATTTTTAAAAAAAAAATATTTTTTAAGCGTATTCCAAAACTTCAAGAACAAGATGCTCGAGCTTGGTGGGCAGTGGAGGGTGAAATTCAGACGCTGCTAAGAAAAGGCTCAAAATTTTGTTATGAAAAAGGCTATTTTACTTACGAACAAATGCACAATTATTTTATGTCCGGTTTGTTTTTTTTTTTGAAGGGGATTAAAAGATAGGGATGTTGGAAAATATGGGGACGAAAGTTTTTGTGTTGAAACACGTTTTATAAACTTTCTTTTGAAATGGATACTGTACTTTAAAAAAAATAACAAGTTTAAATAAAAATTGAGTTTCCCATGCTTAATTTTATTAAAAACAAAAACTTTAGCATTTTTTTGGCGGTTTGAGCCATAAAAATTTTGATCTTTTAACTTTTTTGTAATTTTTTAAATTAAATTTTTTCTTTTGCCGTTGGTACCCTAAGTTAATAAGCCATTTTAACAATTTGAATTTTTAGAAATATTTAAATAAAAAACAAATTAAACCAAAAAGACTGAAATTGGTCCGTCGAATCCCTGACGATCAGGAAAATCGCTAAGAGACATCTAGCTTTCCCGCCCTTTTTTTGATTGAATTCCTTTTACTAAGAAATGTATGAAATCTAAAATCTTTTCATATTCTTCCAACAAAGATATGACTAATCCAAGTCTTTTTTCTCTGGAATTTCCCAACCCTAATTTTTGTCTATTGTTTTTTTTATTTTTCTATATTTCTCAAAGCTCAAATCACTAAAACGGCATATCAACCTAGAGGTATCAATGGCAAAAGTAAAAAATTTTATTAAAAAAAATTACCTAAAAGTTTAAAAAACTGAAATTTTTTTCCGGTCGTACGCCGGACTGCCAACACTATTTGTTTGCAAAGCCAAATTCAAATTAAACCAAAAAAAGTTTCAGTTACCGAAAGAGAAGTAATTCATGGAATTTTAAAAGCTCCAATTCCAAATGAACATTGTCTTTGCTATGTTCGTCATATCCAAAATATTAATATTAATCAAACAAATACTGCTTCAAAATTTACTGATATTGTTCATAAACAAGTTTGTCTCTCTTATCATTTTTAGATTTTTCTTGAATAAAAAATTTTAGGTAAATATTGAAGCACAAAAACTTTTGGCAAATTTACGTGATGAAAGAGTCCCATCAAAACTTTGTGCAAAAAATATTAGAAGAAGTACTGTTGAATGGGCAGGAAGGGAGGGCATGGATGTGCACGCGCATGCAGAATATTTAAAAGAATTTTGTCGAGATTTTTATTCAAGTATTACAACACAGGTTTTTTTTTTAAAAATGGGATAATTTAGAAAAGCATTTTAAGGTTGATAATGCAATGAGAAAATATGATAAATTTCGAGATGAGCTTTTTGCTGAAATTTTACAACATTTATCAAATGGAAAAGCTGGAGCTGAAATGTTTTTTGGACGAAGCCAAGAATTAATGCATGCAAAAGAATATTCAATTTCAGAAAATAATTTACCCCTTATTTTTTATGTATGGTAGTTTTAGGAAAAAATTTTTTAAAATACATTTCGAAATCAAAGTCGAAATTTCACGTCAAATAACAAAAAAATTTTCATTAAATTTTGAAAAAAAATCGAAATCGGAATCTCACGAAAAATTATAATTGACTGATTTCGATTTTAATTTCGAAAATGCCTATTTAGAATTTCGGTGAAAAAAATATATAAAAAATGTTACAAATTTTTTTTGTAACACAATTTAGGTTACATCAAAAACTAAACTCTTTTTTTAAGGGTGAAAATGGATGTGGAAAAACTTCGATAATGGCAAAAATTGCAACAGAATGCCGTGGATGGTTAACAGATGCCGTAGAACCGGTTTTAATTTTAAGATTTTTGGGTACATCACCTGATAGTTCAAGCATTTCACCCCTGTTAAATAGTTTATGCGAACAGGTAAATTTTATATTTTGGAATTTTTAATTTTGAAAAACTTTTTTGCAGATTGCACATAATTATAATCCAATTTTGAAAACTCAATGTCCAACAGAAGTTTCAAAGCTATTTTTACATTACAAAAAAATGATGAGTTTAGCATCAAAAGAGAAGCCACTGGTATGATTCAAATTTTTGAAGGAGCAAATATTCTTTGGTATATTTCGAAAAGTTTGAACACAGAAATCTTACCCAAACCCTGCTTCAGGGACATGGACTGAATCAATGGTCTCAAGTGGAAATCCATTCGAGACCACTGATTCGTTCATTTTCCCTGAATCAGGGTCGTTCGAAAAATGTTTCAAAGCATACTAAAGACTCGACATCCTTTAATCTCTAATCTATGTATATATCCATCCCTACTTTAGATAATGATATTAGATTCCTTGGATCAGCTATCTAAAATTGATTCAGCTGAAGAACTTTTATGGTTTCCTCCCCAACTTCCATCTTATGTAAAAGTGATAGTTTCATTTAGTTCAAATACAACAATTGAAGGAAATATGAATAAATTAGTTGAAAATAGAAATCAATATATTCTTGTTCCATCACTTGGTGATGAGCTTGGACTTGAAGTTATACAAAGATGGCTAAAATCAATTGGTAGAACCCTTACAAATAGACAATATGAAATTGTTAAAAAAGCTTTAAATCATTGTACCTTACCACTTTTTGTTAAGCTTGTTTATGCAACCGTTGCAAGATGGAAAAGTTATTCAAAGCCTCAGGATACAATTTTATTTAAATCTGTTCAACAATCTGTTCATGCACTTTTTGATCGAACTGAATCACATCATGGAAAACTTTTAGTTTCACATGGTTGGGGATTTATCAAATCTTCTGATTATTATATATCCATTTTAGCTCTATCATATATTACTGCTGCAAGATCTGGATTATCAGATTCAGAGCTAGAAGATTTAATATCACTTGATGATAAAGTTTTGGATGATATTTATCGGCATCTAATTATTTTAATCCTAAATTTTTAATGACTTATACCTAAAATTTTTTCATTACCTAAATTTTTAATGACTTATACCTAAACTTTTTTCATTACCTAAATTTTTAGTGAATTTACCTAAAAGTTTTTCATTACCTAATTTTTTAGTGAATTTACCTAAATTTTTTTAAATATCTAATTTTTATCGATTATTTAAAATTTTGTAAATTTATTGAAAAAAACACAGAAATAAGCAAAAACAAAGAATAAATTAAAAAAATGATTTAAGTTCTTGATAATGCTGGAGTATGTTTTGTTGGACGTCCCGGTCGATTTCTTGCAGTTCCATTTATTGTTTGACGAAGTGCAGGCATGTTTGGCCATTGCCGATGATTGCAAATTATTTGAATAAGAAGAACATGCTTGCAACGTATGCGTAATGCTCCGATTGGACAATTGCATGTAAATTCGTTTTCATATAAATTTGATCGAGTTATTGCTACAATATTTTGTTGAAACAATTTAATATCTTCAGCATCCAAATCACTATTTTCATCACGGTAATATTTAAGATAATCACGATAATCAGCATCATTCCATTCTGATTTTGATCTTCGAAGATACCATGTTCCATCAGAAAAAATAACTTTTGTAACATGCTTTAAATCATGTGCAGCAATCCATTCATAAGTTTTGACAGAAATAGCAGGATCTCCATAATTCTTATAAGCGCAAACACAAAGCCATTTCTTTAAAGCTGCAATAGCTTCCATTAATGGTAGGCGATGATTAATAAAATCACGTTTGATCCATTTGTTTGATCCTTCCATTCCATTATTTTGACGAATTCCTTGACCATTTGCGGCAAACCAAAATTTATTCTTTTTAATATATTGACGATCAAAATAATCAGCAAATTCAACAATTCCAACATGATCGGATTCTTTCCATTTTTCAATTAATGCAGCAGCAGCTAAATCAAAATGATTTTCAAAAGCATGATTTGCTAATTCGAGAATTTCATTTTTGATTCTTTCTCCATCCGTTTTTTTATCAATTTCAAATTCTCCCAATTTAACATCAAAAATATGTCGAATAATATGAGCAATACAATTTCTTCGATGAACATCAGGGAATACTTGCTCAAGAGCAGATGTGATGCATTGAGCATTATCAGCAACACATTCATTTGGGCTCCATTCGCCATCACAGAAACTATTTGACTTCAAAAATTCGAACGCCCATTTATATATATATGAATTCGTCAGTTCTTTTTGCTTTCCATTTGTAACAACATGATGAATCCTTACATTCATAATATACACTTCCATTTATTGTATTTATTCTAAAATATTTTAAATTAAAAAATTTATGCTTAAAAATTATTTCGCTTACTGTGTTACACCAGCAACCTTCGCTTTTTCTTTGAGATCACCGCAAGATTCAACTTTTTCAACAAATTTGTATTTAATATTTGCACCACGTCTTTTCTTTGCTGGAGGTTCATCATTATCAAAAATATCCAAAGATTCATTTGCTGGTTCAGTTTCATTAAAATCACAATCAACGAAGTCAGCCATTTTTTAATTTTTTAAAATTGAAATGAGTAAATTGATAACAAATTTTAAATTTTAAGTTTTTGCTTATTTTTCAAATTATAAATTAACAATGGGTAAAATCGATAAAATACAGGTATTTGCTTATTTCTTTGTTTTTTTCTAATATTTTAAATAATCGATAAAAATTAGATATTTAAAAAAATTTAGGTAAATTCACTAAAAAATTAGGTAATGAAAAACTTTTAGGTACATTCACTAAAAATTTAGGTAATGAAAAAAGTTTAGGTATAAGTCATTAAAAATTTAGGTAATGAAAAAATTTTAGGTATAAGTCATTAAAAATTTAGGATTAAAATAATTATTTCCCATATTTATCAATATCATTTACCACCAGTTCGTCGAATTCCTCCACTTTTATGGTCACGGATTAGAGCGGATTTACCTGGATATCTTTCTGAAAGAGCTGCGGACGGCGTAATTGTTCTAAATTGGTATCATGAACAATTTCGAACTTCCGCGGAAGAAAGATATTTTAAAAATTTAAATCATCTTCAAAATACTCATTCTGCAATTGCAGATTATTTCTTGGGAATTTGGGGTGGAGTTCCAAAACCCTATCAATATACAGGTATTTTTGAATTTTAAAAATCAACAAAAATTTTTTTGGAGATCTTCAAAAACAAAGATTTGGTGTGATTGAAAATGAAGGATTAGCTGATCGAAAAGTTCCAAAACAGACAAATATTTTTTGGGGAAAAGATAATCAGGTTTCGAAAAAGGGAAAAACTTCCTGCATAAAAAAAGATTTTAGATAAGATTTAATTCACGAAAATTGAATGAACTTCCATTTCATTTATTACGAGCAAGGAGAATTGAAGAATTATTTAATATTTGTTTATTTAATTTTGAATTTTTGCAAGCAAAAGTTTGTTTTTTAAAAAAATGCAAAGAAAAAATGCGCTGAAAAAACAAGCAAAAAAAAAAGACAAAAAATGCAATGAAAAAAGTGCATGTCTTTGCATCTCTGCTTCTCTTTTGACTTTGTTTTTGATGATGCTTTTGTTTTCTTTTTTTGCTTCCTTTTTGGTTTTTTTCTTCAGCTTCTAAAAAGCCTTTTTAAAGGTTGGCATTAAAAAAAGATTTTTTTTTTAAAATCTTAAATTTTTCGATAAGCTATTCAGGGTAATCCGGATAGCAAATAAAAATTTACAGAAGATGAACATCGGAAATTTGTAGCTTTAAATTCAGCTGCTTTTTGAACAAAACAATGATGAAATTTTTTAAATGCAATTTTAGCTTTGTTCTTTTCCGCTTCAAGCAATTATCGCAGATTATGAAGAAGCACTTGGACGGAATGATGATCCAAATTCTGTTCGACAATTGAGACTTGTAATGGATGGCTTACGATTATCTGCAAGTCTTTTAAGGTGTTTTACATTCTTACAAAAGGATAACTATAATTCCATAAAACTTTTTGTAGTCGATATCCATTTATGCTTGCATTTGAACTTGTTGGCCGGCTACTTCCTTTAGCAGCTGATAATCCACATTTAAAAGAACTTTTAAAAGGTTGCGATTTAGAAGCTGCACAATTTAATTGCTTTTTACCCGTTCATCATTGCTTTCATTCACCTGGTGGTCCACTAAGATTTTCATTGGAAGTAAAGCTATCATATTTTTGGATTTTTTAAATCTTTTTCGAAAAACATTATAGGAACATCCATTTGCCGTTTTTGGAATGGAATTAACATCGGATAATAAAACCCTTGCTTCAACATCCAATCAATTGATTGTTTGGGATATTCGAACAGGGGATCGAACAAGGGCAATTAATCCAAATATTGAAGGAATCTTTCTTGGAATGGCTGTTAGCAAAGATGATAAATATGCCGTGGCATATTCCAATAATAATCAGGTTAGGGGTTATAAAAAAATGTTTTTCCAGTTTTTTTAAAGGGAGCAAATGGTTTGATATATTTTTTAATTTAAGGTTTTTTTGAAAATGCATGAACCTGAGAATCAGGCAAAAAAACAATGCAAAAAGACTCTGATAGTCAGGTTCATGCCATTTCAAAAAAAAATTGAAAATGAAAAATGTATCAAATCATCCGCTCCCTTCAAAAACAGCAAAAAATTTCCAAACTACCATAATCCAGCTATATAATATCCCCTTAAATTAAAGATTGTTGTAATGTCAATGATATCTGGGGAGCATCGCTCAATTGAACCTGATGGAATGGAAAATCAAATGGAAATTGGAAAAATTGTTTTTACACCAGATTCACAAATTTTAGTTTGGTCAAATTCTCAATTTTATCTGTATGATGTCGAAGGAAAATTATTACATCGAGAACGAATCAGCGCAGATCAGGAACAAAATGTACGCGATAAATTTTTTATTTCTAGCAAATTAATTCAAAATTTTCAGAAATTGATAGAAGTTTTCTTTAAATCAAAAAAATCTGTTCGAACTTTGACATGGACCGGAGAAAGGGATGATTGGATGGTAAAACTTTCAGGTCGAGAAGATGGTCAAAGCTTTGAAGCAATGATTTTTTGTGCTTCACTGGCATTTTGGGATTCATCGTATACGACTGGGATATGTTGTATACAACAAAATATTTTAAAAGAATCAAATTTTGGTATGCTTTGAAAAATAATCGTCGCAAGACACAACACAAAATCCAATATCGTGTCAGGACTTTTTGAAATATCTCAAATCCCATTTTTGTTTCAGATGCCCATGACCTTGAAGGCTCATATGCCATTGTTGAATTTGAATATGACCCGGATAAAAAGGTTTTTAAAGTCATAAATAGTATTGCCGAAAATATTGATGGAAAAGTTAATGCATTATTTATTTGGCATCGAAAGCAAAGAGTTAATGGAATTGAAATGTGTTGGATTGTTGCCGTTACTGTTGATGTATGAGACATTTCATTAACAATAAATTTATTTCAATGCCACGGCATTTTTCAGGGTTTTCTTTTATGCCAAAATTTTGGAGTTTATTATAAAAAAATAAATTTAACCCTACCAGTTGAAGTTCGAAATATTCCAATTCGACCAATGCATACCACTTCCACTTTAGCCATGTGTTGCAATGATACAATTTTTGTTGCAGGTGTTCGAAAAAATTTATATATTTTTAATGTTGCTTCAACACAGGTTTCCGAAGAAGTTGATTAATAATAACAATTAAACAATATACATATTATAGTTGGTTCGAGTTGTTGACGCCCATTTTGGAAGAATATTAAATTTGAAAAGTGTTGCAATGCAAGGACAAAATTTATTAATTTCTTCAAGCATTGATCGATCAGTCAAAATTTGGAATATGGAAAATATATTTGAAAAATCTTTTGCTGTTATAAATATGGATCAACCAATTGAAAAAATTTTGCTTGCAAAAGAAAGGCCTGCATTGGCGGTAACACAAACTCGAAAATATATTGGTGTTTGGGATATACGGTAGCTTACATATATCCTTTATCTGATGATCTATCTTATATTAACTTTTAGCTCACATCGATTTATTACAACATTAGTTACAAATATTTATGGTTCAGTTGTAACAGATTGTTTAATTTCTTCAAATGGAAGAACTGTAATTTGTATTGAATCTGATACTTTATTACTTTGGGATTTAAAAACTCAATCTGTTCGTCTTCGGCATCCTGCAATTTCTGTTCATCAAATAATTTGGTGCTGCAATGAAACAATGGTTGGAGTTGTTTCGGGTACACAAAAGTTAAAGTAAAACTATTAAAAAAACTCTATCAATTTTTAGCAACTTTGGATACACCTGAACAAAAGCTTGCAAGATTTACCGTATATTCAATAGAAGATTTTTCAATTCATTATACCCATGAATTTAGTTGTCGAATGTTTCGAGATATTGCAGTTTTAAAGGATACAGAAAATGTTGTAATTGTTGTACTTTTTAAAGGATGGGATAGCTTACATTTGATAAATATTCCAGAAAAAATTGTTAAACATAAATGGAGGTTTGTATTCAAAAAACGGATATATAAAATCAATCTTATGAAACTCAATTTTAGGCCACGTTTAATTAAAAATCAAAAAAAAGATGTCATCGTACATCGATTAATTCCAATGCCGCATAATGCAAATCAATTGGTTGTAATGGATGGAGAAAATAGGGGATCAATTTGGGATGTGAGACATTTAAAACTTATTCGAAGTTTACCAACTTTTGGCGGAGATATTACAGAAGATGGAAAACTTGGATTACATGCTCCAAATAAAGGTGGACTTCATGTAAGTTTATTCAAGGATTTTATATATCCGTACATATGTATATGCTGTAGATAATTGATATGAAAACTGGTGCAACTGTTCGAACTCTTATTGGATATGTTGCTGAAGGGGTAAATGATGTAAGAGCTGAATTTACACCAACTGGAAAGCATGTCCTCTATTATCATAATGGACATCAAACACTTCGAGCTTTTCGTGTTAGTGATGGAAAGCTAATTGGAACTTTTCGACCTCATGCACAAATTACTACATGGGTTTGTGATAATAAAGGTGAAAAAGTTGTTATTGGTAAGAATTCACGATCCATAGCTACAAAAATATAATAAAGTAAAAACTTACAGGAGGACAAGATGGTTCACTTCTTACAGCAATGCTATTTGATTCTTCAACAAATTCTGAAGCCCTTCATTCACTTGGTTGTTTACCAAGTCGAAGATATCTTGCAGAACATTTAAAAATTCCTGTTGAAGAATTAGATGCTGAAGAAAATCTTGATATTCGAAATTTAGCGCTTATCACAAAAGCCGCAGCAAAATTCAAACAATCAATTGGAAAAAAGACAAAAAATTCTGTTGTTTGTTCAGTTATGTAATTTTTGATTGTTTGAATTTATTGAAAAGTTTTGATTATTCGTATATTTTTTTAATGCATGCAATAAATCCCGAAATCATAATTAACGTTCAAATGCCATCTCCAAATAATTAGAATATATATGGCTTTTTAAAAAGTAGAAATAAAGATGCTTCAATGAAGTCTTAACTTTTTCCATCTTCAACATCGATTTTAACACAGGCAAAATGTTTTGGAACGACAGTTTCTACTCCTTTGTTGCTCAATTTTTTAGGACTCATTTTAAATTTTTGCAATCGATTAGCGTTGAAAAACATTTTCGTTTTTAGCGTTTTTAAATTAGGAAGTGGCGCCATAAAATTTTTTTTTCGCTTTTGTAAAAAATTTAATATGTTTTCGATACTTCAGGAAATGAATAATCGTATGGCACTTTCAGATTTTTTTTAAATTAAATACTGTCAAAATCCCGAAGCTTTTAAAAAAAGTCCTTCTGAATTTTTTTACAGAGAAAAAATCGGCGGCCATGAACGGCCGTTTTGTGTCCGAGTGGGATAACGCGCATGCGTCACGTGTCGAAGGACAGTGGTTCGACTCCCATACAGCGGTAAAATATTATTTATGTTAGAATTTAATTAAATATTAAATATTATAGCATAGACTATTGTCAAAAAAAAAAATTCAAGCAAAAAAATTAATGTTTTTCATTAATATTACCTTCATTTAAATTGTATTACAAAGAAAATTTTGTTTTTTCAGTTGCTTTTTTATAGATGTAATAAAATTCATGAAACTAAATTAAGATAAATTGAGAAAGGTTGAAAAATCTGATTTATCATTAATTTGCAAATTTATTGTTTTCAAACTATGTTTAAACATAAATATTTTGTTTGACACTATCGGCATAAAACATAAAAAAATAAAGGTGAACACGAAAAAACTTGTTGTAAAACATAAGCGGTGGCGGGAGAAGCAACTTTATTAAGATTAAGCAGTTTTTGAGTAGCTTTTAAATTCAATATTTCTGGATCACCGGATTTTTCATTTGATCTTGGTATTTCAAATAAGAGCTGTAAAAATAGAAAAAGTGTTTTAAAACATATATACAATACGCGTCGATGCTTTGGTTCCAGCGCATGCGCTTTTTATATGCGCTCTTCTCGCGAAAAGATTTGCGACTGAAAAAAATTCTCCCACGAAAATCGTATGCGCTTGGAACCAAAGTATCGCTGCACATTGTATGTATGAATTTTTTTCTGTTTCTTCAGTTTGCTTTTATTATCAATGCGTTGTTTAAGCGGGATCCATTCCAAATCAACAGATTCATTTGTTTTCATATGCAGTTATATGAAGTGAGAGGGTTCTGCCATGGGCAGATGAACGGCTTTTAGAATCTTCCAATGTTGAAAATAATTTTTTATCATCGAAAGGAGTTTCATTTGGTGCAGTGTCAATATTATTCAATTAATAGGTTTTGGTAAGGGACATGTAAAGTTGATTCTCGTTTTTCTTAATATTGATTGGAACATTTTGTGTTTCTTTTACAACAAATTTTGATAAACCAGAATCAGCTTGATTTAAATTGAGGCTTTTATATGCAGCAGTTGGAGGAATATCATGTTTATAAGCAATGCTTGCCATTCTTAGAAACGTTTTAAAAACTATTTTTATTTAAAAACGCGGTCAAAATAAATTGTTTATTACAGCTATAAAAAAGCAACAGAAGGAACAAAATTTTTTTTTGTAATATATATTAGGTAATATTTGTGAAAAACATTAATTTTTTTGCTGAAATTTTTTTTTGACAATAGTCTATGCTATAATAAATAATATTTAATTAAATTCTAACATAAATAATCTTTTGACGCAAAATGGGAGTCGAACCACTGTCTTTCGACATGTGACGCATGCGCGTTCTCCCACTCGGACACGAAACGGCCGTTCATGGCCGCCAATTTTTTTTCTGTGCGTTTTTTTGCAAAAAAAAAGGAAAAAAGAATGCGACGCCACTTCCTATTTTAAATTTTTGCTTTTTATATTATTTTTATAGGGTTGCTACAAAATGTCTACTAAAGCAAATCCATTTGCAAAATCAACTTATTACTTTATTATTTTTTGACAAAAATGTGAAAAAGAAATCAAATTAGTGTTTTACATTCTTTACTGCTTTCTTTCTTTCGTTTTTCATAAATTTTTATTGTTTTTTATTGATTTATTTTGGGAAAATGTGATTCAACGATGTTTGAGGTCTTTGTAGTTAGTTTCCACTTTTTTGTTGAATCTTTATTCTGAAAAACGATGAAAAAAAATGGATATTTAAATTCATACCGTAATAATTTTAAAGCTTCAAATATAAAGGTGTAGTTTTTTAAATAACTTTAGCACTTTTGAGATTACTGTACCATTCTTTTTTTGTCTCTTTCATAAAAATTAATTCTCTCGATTACTGGCTGTAAAATTTAATTTTTAAAAATTATATTTTAGCCTACAAAAATTTGTAAAAATACACTTTTCTTCTGATTTTTTATCAGCTATTTTCTATCATATAAAACAGAAGTATGTTGAAATTTCAATTTTGTAAACAATAAACGAGTCAGTCAATTTTTGTCATCTAATTTGGAATGTGTTTTTTAATAATTTTTTAAGCAAATCTTTTAAAACAATAAGAAACTCTTTTGTTGACTCATAAATCTTATTTATGAATATGTTGCTTTCGAAAATAAAAAAAAACTGTCCAGACTTTCTTATAAAAAATTGTACTGTTTTTTCTCAAATGCTCTTCAGTTCTTTTACGAAATTAACCCCTCATTTTTTTGGTGAATCACCGTTGCAAAAAAGAAACTATCATGCATTTTTATTTCCTTTCAGTCTTTTTTCATTCCTATCTTATTTTTTGCTAAAAAAAACATTTTTTACAGTCATTGAATGTAATAGCTCTTTTATAGATTGTTTTAAAGTGGCCGGCCACCTGTTGATTTTTTTTTCGTTGTAAGCATTTTTTTAATAATGGAACAGAAAAAATGTTTCCAAGACAACCCGATTGATTTACTTTTTTCATTTGCCGATCAAAAAAGGCAAATGAAGTTTTTAAGATTTTTTTTAAGTTTGAAGCTCGTTGAAGATTGGATGTCATGTGCGAACCTCTTTTTCCCTTTTGTTTATTTTACTTTAATGTTTTTGTTATTTTTTACTTTGACAATAGATCAATAATGATTGCGGCTGTGAGCTTTCATTTTTTATGATTGAGAGCAAAACTTTGTCTCGTGATTTAAAGGTTCGTGTTCAAACACAAAATTAAGAAAAAATTTGTAAAATTTTATAATATTAGATTTCTTTAAATCCTAACTAATAATCTAATTTAAGATTTTATCCCTTTGATGTTCATATTAACATAAAGAGGGGGATCAAATTCTAAATTAAACCTGAAACAATCCAAAAGAAATCATGTTTACTGAAATTAATGGCATCCATTTTCTTTTTCATTTTTTTTTTGTTTTTTTAATGAAAACTAGTTCTATTTTTAAATATTGTAGAATGCTACACTAAGCTGCTACAGGCGTATAAGTAATAAAAGCTTTATTAAGATTCGATTTAAAAACATCTGTCGTATTAAAAAATCGCAGATGGCTTAAATGGAAATCATTCAGTGTCCATATGGGGAATAATTTTCTTTAACGGGCTCGAAAAATTGTTGAATTAAGTTCTGGTTTACTTTCAACAATTTTCACTAAATTAAATACCACTTTTGCTTCTAACTTTGCTAAAAAGGGCAAAACTTTTTAAAAATCTGTTTATTGGTAACCAAAAAAATAGTAAGCTATTTGGTATGCTATTATTAGACGGCAACAAAGACGGATGGACATTTTTTATGGGACAACGAAGAAAAAGTACTATCGATTACGAACAAGGAAAACAAAATATGAAATGGGGGGGGGGGGGAAAGAACACTAGGGGAAGAAACTATAGTTTGTTTCTAAATGCATTTTTTTTTACCATTCAACCTTTTTTTGAAAGTTTTTAAATTTGAGCAAAAAATTGTAGACGCACATTTTATTTTTGGAAAGACAAACAAAAACAAACGCGCGTTTTTTTCTTGAGGCTATTTCGTTAGATTTTTTTCTGCCGGCAAAATGTTTAACTTTCTTATACTTGTAAATTATTACAAAGTTTGTTTAATGACTCACTGGAAAGTTACCACCACGTTCACCTTATCTTCTTTTATCTTTTTTTTGACAATTTTCTCTCTGTTTTACCTAAACAATATTATTAAGCTAAATTCAGTTATTTTCTGTCAAAACTAGTAAAGCAAGCTATAAGAAATTCCTTAGTCAACGTTTACCCGAAATTTTTTAATATTTTACTTTTTGTTTCACGCCACCGTAAAAGAAGAGAGGGCATCTGTAAATGACATTTTTCAATTATTTCTATGTTTTGCTTTTTTAAAAAGACGTTTAAAGACAACAAAAAATTTTAAATCTTTTTATTATTTCATACTTTTTTACGGAAGCTTCAGTTGTTTTTCTCGTTTATTCTAAAAAATGGTTTATAATTTGGGAAATGTATTACAAAATTTTAATACTTATTATCAAGATAAAACTGCAAGATTTAAAAATTCTGTTTCACAATCTGGAAGTAAGTTTTTTTTCAATATTGCATGTTTCTTAAGGCTTAAATTCAGGTTTTGATTTCTTTAAGTTAAAATAATTTTTGAGTTTTTCTTTGTCTTGATTTGCCAAACTAAATATTAAGTTTTTAGCAACTCCTCCACCAACGGCTGAACAGTTATCTGAACAAACTTCTCCATCATCGTCAGGACACTAGGGGAAGAAACTATAGTTTGTTTCTAAATGCATTTTTTTTTACCATTCAACCTTTTTTTGAAAGTTTTTAAATTTGAGCAAAAAATTGTAGACGCACATTTTATTTTTGGAAAGACAAACAAAAACAAACGCGCGTTTTTTTCTTGAGGCTATTTCGTTAGATTTTTTTCTGCCGGCAAAATGTTTAACTTTCTTATACTTGTAAATTATTACAAAGTTTGTTTAATGACTCACTGGAAAGTTACCACCACGTTCACCTTATCTTCTTTTATCTTTTTTTTGACAATTTTCTCTCTGTTTTACCTAAACAATATTATTAAGCTAAATTCAGTTATTTTCTGTCAAAACTAGTAAAGCAAGCTATAAGAAATTCCTTAGTCAACGTTTACCCGAAATTTTTTAATATTTTACTTTTTGTTTCACGCCACCGTAAAAGAAGAGAGGGCATCTGTAAATGACATTTTTCAATTATTTCTATGTTTTGCTTTTTTAAAAAGACGTTTAAAGACAACAAAAAATTTTAAATCTTTTTATTATTTCATACTTTTTTACGGAAGCTTCAGTTGTTTTTCTCGTTTATTCTAAAAAATGGTTTATAATTTGGGAAATGTATTACAAAATTTTAATACTTATTATCAAGATAAAACTGCAAGATTTAAAAATTCTGTTTCACAATCTGGAAGTAAGTTTTTTTTCAATATTGCATGTTTCTTAAGGCTTAAATTCAGGTTTTGATTTCTTTAAGTTAAAATAATTTTTGAGTTTTTCTTTGTCTTGATTTGCCAAACTAAATATTAAGTTTTTAGCAACTCCTCCACCAACGGCTGAACAGTTATCTGAACAAACTTCTCCATCATCGTCAGGAGTTTCATCCGCAACAACAACAACAAATTCAACAACAGCTCGAACAATTATTTCACCACCTCCTCAACAACCTTTACCCCCACCACCACCAATTCCACCCCGATATAATATTCAACATCCTTCTTCAAATCAACCACCAACCTATGATCCTATTGGTGATGATATAATTTCAAATTTTCGAAAAATCTCTATTGAATCTTCATCCCGTTTTGGTAATTCTCCATACGGTTTATCTCCAGCAGAATTTCGGCAATGTGGGAAACAAATGATTGATTATATTGCGGATTATCTTGAAAATGTACATAATCGTCGCGTTGTGCCATCCATTGAACCAGGATATCTTCGAGAATTAATTCCACTAACCGCTCCAATTAAACCAGAAAGTTATGACAAAGTTATGAAAGATTTTGAAACACATGTTATGCCAGGGATTACACATTGGCAACATCCACGATTTCATGCATATTTTCCAGCTGGAAATTCATTTCCATCAATTTTAGCAAATTTATTGGGAGATTCACTTGGAGCACAAGGCTTTTCATGGGCTGCTTGTCCGGCAATGACTGAATTGGAAATGATTGTAATGGATTGGTTTGGTCGAATGATGGGTCTACCGAATGAGTTTTTACCCTTTACTGAAAATGGACGCGGTGGTGGTGTTATTCAAGTAAGTTGGAAAATTAAAAAGTCAAAAAATTCATTTGTTATTGGTAATCAAAAGTTGTTTTTATCAAAAAATCCTTTATTATTCATAATTTTTTGCAAAATAAAAATTATTTTAGAGTTCTGCAAGTGAATGCAATTTTGTTGCACTTCTTGCTGCACGCTTTGAAGTTATGAAACAGCTTCGACAAAGATTTCCATTTGTTGAAGAAGGACTTTTAATGTCAAAATTAATTGCATATTGTTCAAAAGAAGCTCATTCATCGGTTGAAAAAGCAGCAATGATTGCAATGGTTAAACTTCGAATCCTGGAAACTGATTCAAAATTTCGACTTCGTGGTGATACCCTTCAAGCTGCAATTACTGTATGTCATGTTTAGGTTACTGTACATGACATAATTATTTTAATTTTAGGAAGATCGACATTTGGGTCTTATACCATTTTATGTTTCTGCCACCCTTGGAACAACATCTGTTTGTTCATTTGATGTTTTATCAGAAATTGGTCCCGTCTGCACTGAGAATGATTTATGGCTTCATGTTGATGCTGCATATGCAGGGTCAGCTTTAATTTGTCCAGAATTTCGGTATCTTGCATCTGGAATTGAGCATGCAATGTCATTTAACACAAATCCAAATAAATGGATGCTTGTTAATTTTGATTGTTCAACAATGTGGTATGTAATTAAGGCAATCTTGACAAACATTTTGTAACAAAATTTAAACATTTAAGGGTCAAAGATCGTTTTAAACTTACCCAAGCTTTAGTTGTTGATCCACTTTATCTTCAACATTCATGGACTGATAAAGCCATTGATTATCGACATTGGGGTATTCCGCTATCTCGTCGTTTTAGAGCTCTTAAACTTTGGTTTGTAATTCGAATGTATGGAATTGAAGGCTTACAAACATACATCCGCGAACATGTTCGATTAGCAAAAAAATTCGAAACAATTTTACGAGGTGATGACAGATTTGAAATTATTGGGGATGTTGTTGTTGGACTTGTTTGTTTCCGCTTGAAAGCTTCAGAAGAAGCAAACCAAAATTTATTAACAAAATTAAATGCATCTGGTAGAATTCATATGGTTCCCGCATCATTAAATGATCGATTTGTTATCCGTTTTGCTGTTTGTCATGAACATGCCAATGATCGAGATATTTCAATTGCATATGAAATTATTCGACAAACTGCACTTACTATTTTACGTAAGCCTCTTCTCCTTTTTAAGTATTTATATCAAAAATCATAACTTTTCCTTATTCTTAGAATTCTTTCGACGAAGATTTTTTGCCGGAAGCATTTCCATTTAAAAATAATTATCTGAAAATTCCTATTTTTAGATGAAGAAGCAACGGCAGAGCCAATCATTGAAGAAGAATATAAACTTGAAAGGCTTGAAGAAAAAGAATATGACCAACTCAAAGATGATAGCGATTCTCAAAGTTTACCCAATAAGGATGTACTGACATAATAATGTCCTTAAAAAAGCATTCCTTTCAAATGTAAAATTTTGTTTCAAAAAAATTATCAGTCTCCATAATTACTTGTTTGATTTTTTCTCAGACTAAATAACAGGTTTCACAACCGCTTTTGTTTTTTTTTTTTTGATATAAAAGCGGGACATTTTCCGGTTACATCGAAAATGCTAATGTTACTTAATATATTTTATGTTTCATTTTAAAAACAAATTGATTTTTTAAGACTTTACAATTTGAAAAAATGCATTTTTTAAATATTTTGTAACTAGCTTTCCCCCATAAAGCGACGCGCGTTAAACGAAAAACAAAAAATTCTTATTGTAACAATCGAAAAGAAATAATCCAAATTGTAATAGAGTCAATTAGCGACCCACATCATTGAAAAAACAGCTGATACGCATGGACAAAAAATCAAGCTTGAAAGCGCAAAACCTCTAAAACATTTTCGGTGAAGAAAAAAAGAGCTGAAAACTGTCTGATTTACTTTGTCGCATTCATGCAGAAAGTGTAGAAAAAACTAATATTGAAACGCATGTTTTCGCTTGAAAGTGAGAATAAAAAAGCATAAGCTCAACAAAGATATTTTCCAAATTATTTTTTCCAAGACAAAAACTAACCAGAAAGTTCTAGCCGTTTTAATGTTGGCATTTCAATCATATCACGCTCTAAAAATTGTCTAAATCCATCAGCAAATTGATACAAATCAGGTAATATAAAAGTATATGCAGGGCCCATTGGGTGTTGACAATAAAATATTTTATCACTTTTAGATGTTGTTGCAGCTGTTGTACTAACAGCACCGTTTGAAGTCGATGAACGAGAATTTGAAGTTAAACGATTTGCGTCAGCCCCGACTGCCGGCTCATCATCTAAATAATAAACAAGAAAAACGATTAAAAAAATTGAATTTTTAAAACGAATCGTACGTGATTCAAATTCATCGATTTCGTCAACATTTCCCATTGTTTTTAATCTATTTTAAATATAAATAAAAATTAAGACACTTGTTTGCGTAAAAACAAAAATGAAGTTAGAATGTCATGGAGTTAATAATCTATATTTATTTCTGGTAAAATAAACCTAAAAATGATATTATTGTCTTAGTCATTAGTCAACGAAAAAAGACAATACATAAATTGAAACATAAAACAAGTTTAGAGATAGCGACCGGCAGCCGAAATTTTTTTTTTAAAAAATCGTGTTTTTTTACTCAGATTATACTATTTTCAACCCTGAATAAGACGAAAATAAAAATAAAAAAAAGCATCTGAAACCCCTAAAACGCCATCTGAAAATTTCCAAAAACATGAATTTTTCGTCGACAAAAAAAAAGGAACACCCAGGGTGTTACACCCTTGTTTCACACTTTTTTCATTCCTTTTTGCAAAAAAAGAATGCATTTTCTTTTGTTCTTTTTTTCTTTTCTTTTTTTTCTTCCTTTTTTTTGGGTGTTTTTACCAAATTTTAGCTCTGCGTTTGAAAAAATCTCATGTGCGCACATACGCGCACATGAGATTTTTTAGTATGCTATGTGATTTTTGACGGGCTTTCTAATGATGCTAAGCTTGAAATTCAAGTTTGATAAAGAAAAAAGTTGTAGTTATAACCACAACAAAAAGTGGCATTTTCGGCATTTTTTCCGGCATAAAAAAAATTTTAAGTTGCATTTTCGGAATCAGGGTATAATTTTAGGTATTTTAGGTCTGATTATTAGGGTGTACACCCTAATAATCAGGCTACGTAGCTAAAAATTTTATTTTTCTTTCTGTAACGAAAAAAATGTCAAAGAAAAGAAAGGACAAAGTGTTCCCAGCCGGTCTCTATTTAGAGATAGAAAAAAAAGTTCAAGAACACACGCTCAAAAAAAAGATGGAAAAGAATGTAAAGGAAAAAAATGAATCATCTTTCAGTGTTGTGTCTCCTCTGTTCGACCGACACACCACAATGAAATCGCACAACACACAATATAGCCAGCATAAAAAATATTTATATGTATTTTGAAAGAAGGAAAATGTTAATGTTTTTTGGATGCTTTTTTCATCATCAACCAGCCGCAATGAAAGACATTTCTTTTTGCCTAAAGGCTTTTTTTGGGCTCTATCGACAGAAAAAGCAGTACTCTAACAGTTACAAAGAATGTTAAAAATACGTAAAAAATGAGTTTCAACGCATTGCATTGTTTGGGCGTGTACATAGATGGAAGCAAAAGAGCCAGTAAAGCAACATCAAGGAAAAAACCGAACACGCGTTTAATTTTTATTTTATGAAAAAGCTGTAAGAAATATGAGTTATTGACAGTGACAAAAGATAAAAACATCCCTGCTACTTTAATTGTGTAAAGAACGAACAAACATAAAAGTGAGCTTCTGAAAAAGAAGTTGACAACCATATGTCGTAAACTTATTTTAATAGCTAAATGGGGAGTAAGCTAAAGAAAAAAAAGGTAGCTTACTTATTAGTAGAATTTCAAAGCTATATTAAGTTCACAAAGGTATACTACAATGCATTCATGAATGGGTGAGAACATAAACTTCGTATCCTTTAATTTTAACAAAAATGTCTAAGTTAAAAAATTCTTTTCAAGAGAAATTTGTCCCCGTCTCTACAAAATAATTAAAATTGTGTTAGACAAGCAATGTACCAAAGAAAAACCATACAAGCTTTATATGGTGTTTTTTTAAGATTTGAAAATTATATAAAAAAAACAAAAAAAGCATGAATATCAAAGAAATTGCCGTTCAATGACCTTTTAGCTATTTTTGCTTTGCTCGTATCTTAGTCCGGCTTGAAAAACATCCCTAGAATATTTATATCTGTTTCAAATTAAATCAAAAAAAATATAAAGTGAGCGGTTGACTGATTTTTTTGGCTGCATTTTCTATTCAGCGCCAAAAAAATTTAATTTTCTTCAAAAATCTTGCATCATTCTTACTATCCCATTACGCATCGGATGTTTTTTTTTGCACAACACATTTTAGAACGGACAACAGAGAAAAAAAATTTAATTGTTTAATAACCTTGTTTTTTCATTTGTTTGAAAATATAAGAGTTGTTTTCCTTGATTAATCGTCTGATCTAATCTAAAATCTTTTAAAAATCTTTTTTAGATGACAACAAGGGACGATTCATTGTATCTAAAGAAGCATTCTTTTGCAAAATTTTGTTCTCATGCTTTTGTTGATAATGAAAATCGATATTCAAATCTTAATTTGAGTTAAAACAATGTGTGTCAAAGTTTATATGTTCTTAATTCTATTAGCAAGCAAAATTACGATAAATATTATGGTAAAAAGCGATTGTTGTAGTCTGCCAAATAAATATGGAATTTAGCAGCATTCGTTTCTTAGTTGCTTTTGAAAAAGGTGATGGTACAAAAAAAGAATTTCTGATAACTTTATGGCTTAATTATTAATTACTAGTATACAAGTTACTGACAGTGCTAAATACCTAACAACAGACTATAACAGCATCATAAATTATCAGATTCTGAAGTATCCGATAACAGTAAAGAAAAAGGAAAATCATATTTTGAATTAATATTTAATATTGAAACTGAAGAAGAAACAGAAAAATATTGGAAGAATAATAGCTCTAATATAATCAACAAAAGCACCTCTTCCCTTCATATTTCTGCTTCTAAAAATTCATTCGAATATGACGCATCTCATATTTTTGTTGGTAAAAGTAATGAAGATCTAAAAAAGAAAGTTTTGATTCAAGAAAAATCATTTGTTTTTGAAATAATTTTTAAATAAAGTGAATTCATACATATTTGTGACTTATTGTAACATTTCCAGAATCCATTTGAATTTCCAAGACAACAAAATGATAAATTTGTATCTGAGCCTAAAGTATCTCAATTTAAAGCTTCCCAACGTTTACTCAATCCTAATGAAACAAAATATGATGATAAAAAAGATGTAGTGCAAAGGTAGTCACAAAATTTTAAAATATGTATTACTCTACATTTTTTTTCCTAAACTAATAATTAGTAACTTACTAATTAACATATACTTTACTACAAATGCTTTTCGTCGATATTTAGGAAAATTGCGTTTGTTTGCATTATTCTTGTAAATATGATTTTCTCAATCTGCAAATCTTTTTGCTAACATTTCGGATAGAACGGTATCTATGAAAGTCCTAAAGCAAAAAAGAGCAGATAAGTGAAAAAAAAAGAAATCAAGACCTCCAGAAAATTTTCGTACCATAACGTTGCATTGTCGTTTGTTAAAATTGGTCATTTTAATTTTTATATCTTTTCTGCAGAATCAAAAAACTATTAAATTAGCAAATTAGCATTATTGTTTTGTCAAAATGTCCGCAACCATACAACGATTTCAGTTTTTTTTTCTTTTTTTCAACAACAACAACTCTACTTTTGCTATTTTTTATCTCATTATTTGTAAATTATTTTTTAAAAAGGCAAATTTCTAACTATTTTACATTTTAAACCTTTAACCTTTTAGCGTCGAACATATCAAAATGGGAGATAGTGCAGCTGAAAAAGATTATGATCGAACAAAACATAAGAAAGAAAAGAAAACTAAAAAGCATAAGAAGGAAAAGAAAAGCCGACATCGATCAGATTCAGAAAGAAGTGTTTCTCCAAAGCGAAAGCGATATGAAGAGAGTTCGAAGAAGAATAATGATACAGGTTAGTCAAAATATCATTTTGTAAAGCTGTTGTGTTCTTATGTAACTTTTAGATAGCGATGTGCTTGGATTTTTCAAAGTTCTCAGATCGCGCTAATTTTGGTCTTAAAAGATAGAGCTCATCAATATTATGGATAAATAAAAAAGAAAATAATAAAAAAGAATTATTTTCAGTATAAAATTACTGTTTAAAATTTGTTAAAAATGTGAAAATCTTTGGACAAAAAAATTTGACGTTGCTCCATAAACACCCTTTAATTATGCAAAAAGCGCGCGAAATTCAATAATTGTACAGTTTGCGATGGTGAAAATTGTACCGTTAAATTAGGATTTTTGCTAATATAATAATAATTTTAACACAGTGGCATTAAAAATGCTATGGGAATTCATGACTAAACAAGAAAAAAATTTTTTTTTAATTTTTAGACTGAAAAATCGGTTTTTTTGATAAATTTTTTAAACGCGTTACCGTGGCGAAATTTGATTCCATGTATCCGATGCAGAATTAAATTCTGCATCGAATGGATATTAGATATATAATAAATTCGATTGAACACATACCCAAAATCGAAAAAAGCGCATTTTCGATGGGTCTCGCAGGGAAAATTTCGTCCAAATTTTATATGTTCAAAATCTAAGCAAAAAACTGCATAAAATTGGAATAGCAATTAAAAAAAAAGAATAACTGTTCCGGGTTTAAAAATCGCCACCATTTCTGATAAAAATTGTCCGATTTTTTTATGAAGAAAAGTGCGTAGAACTACGAACAGAAGATTTCATATCTAAAAGTAGCGATGTGCTAGAACATAACGCCAATTTCTTTTGAACTATACTTAAAAAAATAATAAAAACAAAAGAAATATATAACACTTTTTTAAAAAGAAATTAAAATATAAAAAAATGACAAAAAAACTAACAAATTATAAAAAAAAATTACAATTGTTTTTCACCGAATTAAATTCATTCAAGCATGTATGTGGTAAATTATTTAAAAAAAAGGAAAAGAAGTTTAAACTATAAAAAAAAGAGATCAAAAAATACAACAAAAAATTTAATGGTAAAAAATAATAGGGGGATCTAAGATGTGTACAAAATATAGTCTGTTTAGATTACAAGCATAAGAAAAAAGATTACAAAATAACCAAAATAAAAATTTATATAAAAGAAACAACACCGGCTTTTTTAAAAGTTAAAAAAATGGGTTTGTAGTTTGTTTTAAATGAATAATAGAATTGCGAACCCTAGGTATATGAATGTGAAGCGGATTTGAATATTTTAAATAGCTGTCATTTTTGATAAAAAAAGGCGTGCCAAAATTGCTTTCATTTTTAAGGGTATTGTAATTTAGCTATCAAGATTATCGAATCAAATTTCCACAATCATATAAAAAATAAATTTACATATATAAGAAATTATTTTAGCAAACAATGTCAAGGTGTTAGAATTGAAAGAAAGTATATTAATTTAAATATTTAATGTGGCGAAGTAGGATTGCGTCCACCGGAAACAGGAGTATTAGATTTTTTACTAGCAAAACCAAATAATTTACTACTTCTTCCAGAATTTGGTGGGGTTGAATGTCTTGGTGAATTTACGGAAGATGTTGGAGAGTTTGTCCCACTTGGACCTCCAAGGCTACCAGATGAATCTTTTTTTGCATTTGTTCTAAAACGGAAAAATTTAATTTAACAAATATATGTTGTAACGGACTTACAATGACATTGCATTCATTGATGATGCAAGTTGATTTTGATATCTTTTTGGATCAACTAAAGCTGCCAATAAAGTTTTTTGTTGATCAAGTTGTACATTAATTTTCGAAAGCCATTCTTCTTTTTCTTTTTCAGAATTTGCTTGACATAAAAATGCAACGGGCTGATTTGGATCATTACTTCGAAGCACAAATCTTAATGGCTCATCCGAAACATTATTTTCAAGTACCATTTTATTTACCTAAAAACGAATATAGTTTTTTAACATTCTGGGATTCTAAATTAAATAAAAATCATACCATAATTTGATTCTTGAAAATATATGTTGGTGAACTGAATTCTGAAACGGCATCTTTGTCGTCCAAATTCGGCGATAAACAATTTTGTGGAAGATATGAACCTAATGTAAAATTTCCTTTTGGCCATAAAATTATTCTTTTTAACGAAATATTTGGATCCACAACCATTTTTAAAACAAATTTTAATAAAAATGTACCCTTCAAAAAGGGTCGTCAAGGAAACCATCGAAAAGAAATGGGTTCAAAAAATAATTCAAAGCTTTCATCAGAATATTAAAATAAAAATTTAAAACTCAGTAGGAGTACCAATAATCACAGCGATCATACTGGGGCGGTATATAAAATCATCATAGTTTAAGTTTGATAAGTGAGCGCCTTAAACCACTACACCATCCAAACAGGAAAAAATTGGGCAAAAAATTGATTATGTCACAAAAATTTGGATGAGAAAAATGCGTGGATTTAATGAATTATATTATATCTTTGTTTTTGATGTTTTATTTATTAAATACAATTAAGTGCATTCATTTCGGTAGTTTAAAAAATAAGTTATATAACTTTACTGCGGATTTTAGTTTTGAACTTTTAAAATTTTTTGTTAAAATTTTTTTCACGTTTGAATCAGTTCCACTCTTTTTGTTCATTCAAAAAATGGCTTGGCATTGTGTTCTTTTTCTTTTTGTCTAAAAAATTTAAAAAAAAGAAAAAGTGAGCATTATCTTTGACGACTGAGCCAGGTCTTGCATTAATTTTTTATGATTTTATATATACATATAATTAATCATGGAAAAAAACTGAGCCGGATAGCAGCGAGCTTTTTTTAAAAAAGTATTTGAAAAACAAAACCAATAATCAAAGATGATGCTCACTTTTTCGATTTTAAAAAATTTTTTAAACAAAAAAAAGACAAAAAGAAAAAGAACACAATGCCAAGCCATTTTTTGAATGAACATCTGATTCAAACGTGTTTTTAAAATATTTGGCTTTTGTTCGTTATAGGATTTTTTGCATATTGCGAAATGTTTCTTTCAGCTTTGAAAAAATTTGTTCAAATTTATAATAATTATTTATTCAAATCTTTACATTTTTAACTTTTATTGCGTTGGATTTTGTAAATCTCGTATTAATTTATATAATTCCTGTGTATTATAGGGCTAATAAATCAATATATTAAAAATGGATAATCGTCAGCAAGCAGCATCGAAACCTCATCCAATGATTTATATTTGTGGTGGTATGTCTTTTTATTAATATATCTTTCTTCAATTATTAATCTTCGTATATTATTTTAGAATGCCGTGAAGAAACTGAAATTCGTCCAAAAGATGCTATATGTTGTCGTCAATGTGGTTTTCGTATCCTTTATAAAAAACGTTGTCGTAAACGTAAGTTTTTAAATTTTCAGTGATTTTCAACCTTTAACTAAATATTAAAATTTTAGTCATGGTTTACGATGCTCGATAAATTCACAATGTATTCTCTGAAACTACGGTTCATTATTATTTCCATTTGTTACATTGTTTTTGAATTTGTTTGAATAAAAATTTTTAGTACATTTTATACTTTTCTTTTACAAGCTACTGGATCTTTCCCCATTTGTCTTTCGAGATGATCACGAAGTACTTTTGAAGATTCATATCTTAGAGAATTTTCATCAGCAATTTTTTCAAGGTGTTCAAGCCTTTGCTGTTCAATAGAGCTCAATGCATGAGTAATAGCTTCTTGGAAAAGTTTTTTACTTCCATTGAATAAGTTAACTTCTTTTTTTTCACGTGTTGTATGATCATAGCAATATATAGCACGATAAAATTGAGCTTGAGAAACATATGGACGTTTTACCTCTTCATGTTCTTCATCACTGGAGCATGACAAAACTTTATCTTCATCAATTTGCCCAAAATTTTCATCATCATCTTCTTTTTCAGTTTCAACAGTAGCACCATCATCCGCAGGCCATTGTGAAGACAGCGGTGATAAAGGTGGTTGTTGAGATGGTTGTTGAAGTTGTGAAGAAGAAGTTATTTGAGTAGGTGAAATGTGTTGTTGCGTTTGTACATTGGTTGTTGGAAAAGGAGGTGGAGTTGTAGGATCAAGATTTTGTTGTGCTAATGCAGGAGGTGGAGCAACAACTAAAGGTGCAATTTGTTTCAAAGCATCTAAAGTTACAACTCTGTTGTTAATGATATAATCGAATAATTGAATGCACCGTTGTTTATATTGATAAATATTGAAATTATAATGTTGTTGTGTAGGATTAAATCCTTTTGAAAAGTATTCAATCAATGCCAATATAAAATAACCACAATTAACTGAATCACCTTCTTGTTGAACAAAAGCAGGTACAAATGGATCATGAGGGTGTACAACAGGTTGTGCAACATTAAATTTTTGTGATAAATAAGTCTGAATGTTTCTTAAATATGGTGTATATGGTGGATTCTGATTATCAATTGGGTCAATAAAATACAATTCATTTGTTGCAATATTATATCGATACATTCGAAAATGGTGTCCGGAACAATTTGGGAAAAATATGTCGGTTGTTTGTTCATGAATATAATTTACCAACATACCATCATGAAGTCCAGGAGCTTTAACACCAACAGATAAATATACACCAAATTTTGGACTATTTATTGATGGTAAAATAAAATTATATAGAGAATCTAAATCGTCGCCATATATATCTGAATTTAAGTTGATTGGATTTCCACCTTGATGCATTCGTTGTACACGAAGTAAAAATAAGCGAATTTCTTCTTCTGCACGTTCAGCATTAAGCATATGTAAAAGAGATAAACCTGCATTTTGTGAATTATCAGCAGCAGCAACGACATGATTTTGTTGTTGTTGTGCAGCTGGTACATGGAGGTGAAGAGAAGCTAAAGCAGGCTGTTGCTGAACTGATTGTGTCTGTGAAACAGTTGGAGATGTTGATGTTGGTGGTGCTGCTCCAGTAGTTGAGAGGCGTTGTGAAAATTGTGTTGAAGCATCAGAAGTTCTTGATTGATGTAACGGCTGTGGTGGATTTGTATGTTGCTGTTGTGAAGGATTTGATGTAGCAGCAGTTGTTGGTGATTGAGGTGCATCAGGCCATTGCGAAGAAAGGGGAGATAATGGCTGTTGTTGAGTTGCTCGCTGAATTTGTTGTTGAAGAGTTGGAACAACATTAGGGTTTTTGGGATTTATCTTTGGTATATGTGGATGCCATCCATGTTGTCCGAACAAATAAATTAAGGGAAAAGTTGTTGGGGCAACATGTGCATCCCATGGTGGAACTTGTCGAATGCTGTTACTTCCACCTGCTTTAATTCCAAAATAAAGTCCCTTTTTTGGTGGTTCTCCATCATCTGTTTTATAAATGCTGAAAACTTGGCCGGATTGTGCAGGAAGATTAAGACGTCCAGGATGTGTACCACCGCTTCCCGCATTTTGAGGATCTTCCCAAACAATAAAGAGCTTCCTTGGAATTTCTCCAGTTTCTTCACATTTTTCTTCGTATCTTTTTAATTGATCCTTCATTGTTGCAAATTGTTTTACTAATGGATTGTTATTCCTGAGCATATGTTCAATAAGTTTAATAATTTCCTTTAAATCTGTTTCATTGGCTTTTATTTGAAATCTTTGGGCATCTTGTAATCTTGCAGCAATTGCAGCATCTGCATCCATTGTGTAAATCTGAACAAATTCATGGGGTTGTCCTGGTAATGGGGCCAAATCACCAACACCGTAACGTAGTTCACCTTGAAGTTTGTAGTATCCATCAGTCATGGTTGAATTTGCCGATACAGAAACCATACGAAAAAGAGCATTCAGCTGACGAATGTTATTCCAGAATGATGCATGTCGTGCAAGTGCTGTATATTCAAATGGTTCAATGGGTTGCTTTGGAACTGGTACTGTTCCATGAGCGCAACAATTGTTAGAAGTTTCATCACGGAATAGAAAAGCTTTGCAATATTTACACCTCTGATCCATTGGCCCAAGATAATGTTCTTGTGGAAATATTTCACTGCTGTTCCTTGCAATTGGAATACCACGGTGTTGAAGTGATTTAATTTTTGATGCTGTGACTTCTGGTCGTTCTTCTTTATGTTGTTGTTGAATTCTTGTGGAGCGTCGAACAGGTTGTTTTGGTTGTTGTTGTGAAACAATTGCTGTTGCTGCAACTTGCTGAATCAAATCATTTTGAGTAGATAGTTGTGGTGTTAGTGAAAGTTGAACATCAGCATCATATTCTCGAGGTGGTAGTTCAGGCCATGTTGGAATAGTTTGAGGTGCAGCTCCAGTTGGTGAATTAACATTATGAAGGCGATGCAAAATGAGATACATCCGTTTTCGTTCTTCGATAATTTGAAGACGGGACCATTTTGTAGAATAACCATCTCTTGCAATATCTTCACTAATAATGCATATATGCCATCCACAACTACACCCGTCTCTTTGTTGATTGAACGATTCATAATCAGCAACTTGAAGAATCGTTTCATCATTGATAATACCTTCTCTTTTTAAAGCGTCGAGAATTGTTTCACAATAATCAAGTTCAACACGTTCCATTTGACTATCCCAAGATTGCATCAGTGGGTCATACCATGTTGCAATATCTTGTCCAACATTGATTGACAAAATTCCCCAATGATCCCCATAAATATGCAATGGGCATTGAATCAAATCAGGATTTCTTGGGAACATTCTTAAAAAGCTTGGTATTGGTCTTTGAGGAAATTGTTGCCATACGGGGTCAAGAAATGCGATTCTTCGAAATACAGTTCCACTGAGATGTGGAATGTATGCAGCATGGAAAGCCTGAATATGCATGTCGCTTGCCCAACTGTCAAGTTCAAGTGAAAGAGCATTGTATAAATCATAATGTTTCAATGTTGTTCTTTGGAAAGATGGAACATCAGAAGTTGATTCGGAACCTCCAAGATAATCAATATCATCAATAACAATTACATCATCTTCATCTTCATTTTGTTGCAGTGCAGGCTGTTGAGTTGGTTGATGAATTTGAGTTGAAAGTGAAACATTTGAATCAACATTTGCATTGGTATTTGATTGTTGTTGAGTTGGTTGATGAATTTGTGAAGATTGAATAACATCATTTTGAACAGTTGTTGGCTTTTGTGTGACATCAGCAATAACTTGAAATTCTTGGATGGGACGTTTGGGCTTCTGAAGGAAAGGAACGGTGTTAGCAAGGAAGTGTTAAACAAACAAAAAAATAGTTAAAACACGTCAAACAAAATATGTTAGGTTAAAAATAAAAACCAACCAATGCTTCAGCACGATTTTCAGCTGTTGTTGGAGGACGTCTGCTTTTTGGCATCTTCCGAATCTGCTGCGGTGTTGGTTGTTGGGATTTAAGAACAGCATTCGTTGTTGATGTCGGAAGTGTATTATAAGCAGAACATTGGGATTTATTCTTCAGCTTAACGGCTGCCCTCTTTGCTTTAATTTTTGTAGCTTGTGATTTTTTCGTTTTCCTTTTCCTGAATATAATTAGTGCAAAAATGTTGAATTATGTCAAAAAAAAAAATCACCGTTTTGGTGCTTTTGCATCAACAATTTCTTGATCACTATCAATATCCATTGGCTCAGCAACATCACCTGCATTTGGATCAACCATTTGAACATTTTGATTTGCATTCTGATCAACAGTTGCATCATCATGATGTGGATTTTGAATGGGTTGTTGTGTACTGGATATATCTAGCCTCTGAGTTGCTTTAAAATTCGCAATTTCAGAAGAACGTGGAACATTTCTTTCGCTTCTCGGAAATTCGAAGAGTGGATGGGCGCGAAAAAGAGTTTGAGATGCTTTAAAGTTCATAACTTCAGACGGACATCGAACATTCCATTGAGTTCTGGGAAAAATGAAAACATCAATGTAATTTCGGATGGTAAAAAAATCTAGCTGATTCTAAAAAATTAATATTAATAAATGAAAATGTTATTGCAAATCTTACAACTAAATTTATAAGTTTATTGTGAATATCATGTTCACCTGGATTTCTTCTACGATTTTCAAAAGCTTCAATGTGTAAAGATACAGGTGTTGTTGGACGTGTATTGAAACCGGAATAATAATTAACCGGTTTTTTTGGTTCAACAACTTGATATCGTAGATCATTTTATGAAAGTACTTTTTTACAGAGTACTTTTTTTACGAAAGTACTTGTTTTACAGAGTACTTTTATAAGAAAGTACTTTTATAAGAAAGTACTTTTTTATGAAAGTACTTTCATATGAAAATACTGTTATATGAAAGTACTTTTATATGAAAGTATTTATTTTACAGAGCACTTTTTTTATGAAAGTACTTTTTAATGAAAGTACTTTTTTTACAGAGTACTTTTATAAGAAAGTACTTTTATATGAAAGTACTTTTTTATAAATCTACTTTTTTTACAGAGTACTTTTGTAAGGAAGTACTTTTTTATGATATTAATTTTTTATGAAAGTACTTTTTTTACAGAGTACTTTTTTTATGAAAGTACTTTCTTACTGAGTACTTTTATAAGAAAGTACTTTTATATGAAAGTACTGTTTTATAAAAGTACGTTTTTTACAGAGTACTTTTATAAGAAAGTACTTTTTTATGAAAGTACTTTTTTTATGAAAGTACTTTTTTTTTACAAAAATATTATGGGATTACTTGTAATCCCAATTACAAAAATTTTATCGGATTACTTGTAATTCCAATCAGGGGTGTGCGAAATTTTCGTTTCGTTTCGCGTTTCGCGAAATTTCGCGCTTTTTTTTCATTTCGTTTCGTTTCGCGTTTCGCGAAATTTTTAGATAATATTTCGCATGGATAAAACAACACAGGAAATGCGACCGCTGCAATAAACGCATGTAGGTCCAAAAACAAGGAGCGCATATTGCAAAAAAATGAATGCTCCCAAAATGTCGCGGGAGATTTAAATTTTTGTACTTTTTATATTTTTAAAAATTGTTTCTAAACAAACATTATTGACAAAAAAATAAATCGTAATCTTTTTTTGTCCATTAAGGAATTTTTGCTATTTTCTTTCAGACTTTCCTTTTTTTATGTGCATTTACAAGATGATGAAAAAACTTTTGCGAAATGAAAAATTGGTTTTAGTGGACATTGCAATGGCGCTACCACTTCTTTTTTTTGTTTTCTTTCTTCTGTAATCGAAGACAAAAAATATGAAAATGATCGAAACATCTGCTAGTTTTTCAATTAACAGATGGGAAAAAGTAGTGTTCATTGAAGTTTATTTCAGCATCTAAAAACTATCGACGATGAAAAATATCTTTAACGATTGCTCGAATATAACCGCCGACAAAAAAAGGTTTTTTTTGCAGACTCTTTGTTTTTTTTATAAAATGAATTTGATTGTTTATTTGCTGCAGCATTTGTAAGGTTTTCTCAGTTTATCTCGTGTCACTGAAGAGGTTTAAAATCCTACCATTTCTGATTCCCATGACCTTTCGTGTAATTTTTACTTTTTCGTTAAAATACTGCCTCCGAAAATACCAATATATAAAATAAATTTAGATGGCAACAAAAGATAATTACATCTCAACCTTTATTGATGAAGGTGAAATATTTTTTGATGGTAATTTAAATGGACAGTACAGTAATCTCAATTTGAATCAAAATTATCAAAATTCAAATGGTGCATTTTCTGAACATTCAAAAAGCAAATTCGCAACGGAAAAAGGAAAAGTTTTAGATTACGGTAACTCCAGTGCTGCAGTCCTAGTTTAATACCTGAAAAGAAATTTCTTCACAGAAGACTAAATTTTGAACCTTTTATGCCCTTTCATTTTGTTTAAGCTTTCAAACTATTGAAATGGATTTGTCACTTTTTTACCATCCTTGATCAGTAAAGATAAAACAGATTGAAAGGACTGCAGCCCCAATAAAATTATCAGACTTTGAAAATACTAAAGCAAAAAAAGATTCACATTTATGGAATAAAGCAACAAAAGATCCATCATCAAATTCTGGACAACGTTATCATGAAAAAGAAGATGAATGGAAGAAAGCAAATCCCACCAATAGCAGCACCCTTTCCCTTCATATTGCAGCTTATGAAAACATGGTTGCAACTTCATCTGATTTGAATGAAGAATTTCCAAGACAGCAGCAAGAAAATAATGAAGCAACAGAACCAGAAGTTGCACAATACAGAGCATCCCAAAGATTGCTTAATCCTAATCAGTTGTGTTACCGTAATCAATCATTTTATGACTCTTTTGGTTCATCTGAAGAAGATGTACGTATTTTGTTATATTTTTTATCTGATAAAACTGACAACTCTTATAGGAAATTGAAGCTGCGAGGAATTCACCAACAAGAGCGCCGTTACCATGTCTTCCACCTATTGATGAAGTAGAAATTTTAGTAAGTCCACAAAGACCGTCAACATCAACAACAAAAGTTGTTTCATCGTTGGAAGCCATTGATAAAAATAATCGACAACCGTATAGCAAAGTAAAATTTTATACAATAATAAAAAAATTTATCTTTTAAACCTCTGTTGTTTCAGAATTCATCAAAATATGATGATCATTTTGTAAAAGTTGTTAGACGTGATAAAATGAATGAATGGAAATGTAAGTATTGCACATATTCAACACCACCAGCAAAGCATACATCAACATCGACTCGGGAAAAGCATTTACAAAAGCATAAGAAGATTTATTCAGAATTTTTGGCTAAAAAGAAAGAATATGAAGAAAGCAGAAAGCGAGAACATGTAGAAGTACAAAATTCTGATCCTACTCCGTCAAAGCAAGCTAAAATTGATGAAGGTAAAACAAGGAGTCAAATTTAGAAGCTAACAGGTTTAACATTCCAGGGCTATTTCGTCGAACAGATGATCCAAAATCGCTTAAGAATGATAAAGCTGTTATTGAAATGGTATCAGTTGCAAATTTACCTCTATCTTTCATCGATAATCCTGGCTTTCGTCGACTTATGAGCGTTTTGGATTCAAGATATTACATGAGGTAAGTAAGTTTTAGCTATTAATCTCCCTAATAATTAGTTTTAGAGGTCGAAAATTCTTTACCGAAGAAAAATTGCCTGAATTGTATGAAAGACTATCAACAAAAATTAAGACAATTATTTCAAATCTTAAAAGTTTTTGTATTGGTATTGATGAATGGGCTGATGAAGGAAATACTCATGTTGTACTTGGTGTAACATTGCATTACCTTGAAGATTTTCAACCAAAATATTTGATTCTTGCAGCTGAACCAATTATTCTTGGAAAGGATGCAGATAATGTATCATTGGTGTTGAATCGAGTTTTCGTGGAATTCAATATTGATAAATGCAAAGTAGCTTTAATGTTAAGAGATGGAGCATCTGTAGTTGTTAAAGTTTCAAGAATTAATGAATTTAAGTCTGAACATTGTTTGGCACATGGTCTTCAATTGGTATGTCAAATTGTGTGCATATTTTTCATCCATTTTTGATAAATTTAGGTGGTCAAAGATGGTAAAGCTTGTGCAGTTGGAATGGATACTGTTGTAAATAAAGTTAAGCCTTTTATCAGAAAACTTCGTAAATCAGGAAAATTAAAAGATGCTTTCCGAAGCTGCCAAGAACTTGAAGAATTACCTGAAAAGAATTTGGAACTCGGAATTGATATCAGATGGAATTCGCTATATTTAATGCTTAAAAGCTTTGCTGATAACAAAAAAGCTATTCAGATGTTTTGTATTGAAAGAAATATTGAAGAAAATTTGATTCTTACAAATAGTGAATGGAAACTTGTTGAAGATTTTGTTGTTTCTTTGAAAAAATTTTACAATGCTACTCTGGTTCTTCAACGTCGTGATACCACAATTTCATATGTTATTCCAATCGTAAAAGCTATTACCCATGATTTAGAAGTAAAGCAAGCTTTAAAGCTTGGAAATGAAGAACTGATTAATGGATTATTGAATTCTCACAGCGGAATTTTTTGGAAATAGAAATGAAAAAGGGGCGGAGCTTAGACATCTTTGAAATCGTGTTTGCGCATATTCACAAAACGCCAAACGTTAATATTTTTAAAAAATCAAAGACTTTAAAAATTTAAGAAAATTTTTGAAGCTTTTAAAAAATAGATATAAATTTATTCAAAAAATGAAAAAAATTTAAAAAAACATAAACCAGCAGAAAACAAAAATAAACAATGTTTTATTTCCAGCTTTAATAAAAGCAACAACGTATGTTTATATAAAAAACAACTATAAAACTTACAAAACAAACAACATAAAATTATGATAAAAAATCCAGCTACAAAAAAGGCTTAAAAATTATTTCCATGAACACGTAAACGATAAAGGCAAATAAATTATGAACCATAATTTGATAAAAGTAAGAATTCAATAATTGGAGTTCCACGTGAATTAAATCTGTCAGCAATGAAGGAGTTTTTTCTCACTATCAAAAATATATTTATCATTCAATAATTTATCTGGATCATTTTCTTATTGTAAACTCTAAACAAATCATATTAAATGGGTTACTGTAGCTAAAAAGAAAGCTTACATAAATATTAAACATTTCTGGAGCACTATTCATATTTTCAGAGATTGAAAGTTCATGTGGAAGATGTTCATATGTAATTGCAGCAACAGAAATTTATCGAGCAAGTTTAATAACCTTCCCCAACATTCTCCAGTATTAATAGTTTGTGATTGTTGTTGAATAAGAATTCGAGGTTTAACTGAATTAAACCAAAGTGTTACTCCAAGCAATGTTTCACGGCGATGATATGGATAATATTCTTTTGTCCTCCAGTAGATAAGATTGCTCCAGCTATAAATGAATAATTAGTAAAGCTATATATACACATATGTATGTAAGCATTCAACAACAACAAAAGAAAAATTACCAGCAGATTCAAAAGCAAAATCAGCTTCACCAGTTTTATAATAATCATATTTTTGAAGTGCATTAGAAACTGTTATTTGAATTTATTCTTCAATAACTTCCATTGAATGTTCTTGAGCTTTAGAAACTCTTGAATCAATTTGTTCTCGAACAATTTTATCAGCTAATGATTCAACATCCATTTTTTTACAACATCTTGTACAAGCTTTGCAATTTCATCTTCTGTTGGAACATCTTCTGTTTGTTGTTGATAAACAATTTCTTCGATAGCTCTTCGACATTGTTCTTGTTCATTACGAATCTGTTGACGTTCTTTTTCTAGCAAATCATTAACAAAGTATTCACGTCTTTTCATATGTGTTGCTGCTGCTGCAATTCGTCCATCATTAAATTTGTGTGAAAAATAACAATAATAATAGCCTGTAATAATATATATATTATAAGTTTTATATCATAATTTAAACTAACAAACCTTGTGGAGTTGTAAAGAAGCATTAACTTTATAAACAATATTAAACAAACAAAAAAGTAATGTTATTGTTGATAATTTATATAAAAAGTTTTGCGAAAAAAAACAATCTTGATTTTTATAATGCATAAGTCATTCAAATTTGTTTTTGCACATTGCATGACATAAAATCCTTAGGGAAACCCTTAGAGGATACTTATGTATTTGAGCAATATTGATTATGCTTTGCTAACTTGTCGGCAAAAAAATGCAACTGCTGGGGGGAAAATCAAAGCAGAAGCTATGCTTTTCTTCCTAAATGGTTTTAAAAACAATATTGATCGCTAATATCATCAGTGATATCAATTTAAACACTTGAACATCATAAAAAAAAAGAAAAAAAGGAAAAATGAATGCCAATTTTGGAAGCATTCTTTCAAATCTTAATGTTATCGTATAAAACTTTCTAAAAAGCTTCTACTAACACTTATCTACAGTTTTAGTTTCAATTGTGTCATTTAGATGTCTACAAATAAAGTTATTAATTTTTTAAGCATTTGAATGCTAAAATTTTCGTTTTTTTTTCCGTTTTTTGAATGCCAATTTTGGAAGCATTCTTCCAAATCTTAACGTTTCTGCATGAAATTTTGCGAAAAGCTTCTACTGATATCTATCTACACTTTTAGTTTCATAGAGGTTGATTGCTTTTAATTTGATGATTTGCTACCCTAAAACAGAAGCTTCATCGAGTTAAAATCTAACATATATATGTTTTTTTAATGTTTACAAATTCTTCCGCCACGAAAATGTCTGTCATCCTCGGAAAAACATAGCGTGCGTATCCTTTTCTTTTGATTTTTTTCTATTTCTATTTTGTCGGGTGTCGATTCCGCTGTGTTCTATTAATGAAAGATTTGATAGCTGCTTTACTAAACCGTAAAAACTTATTAGAATCTCTATACTAATAATTTTTTAATTTTAAGACATCTTGTAATCGCTACTTTTCTTGATCCAAGATTTAAAGCAGATTTCTTTGAAGAAGCTATCTTGGATTTGTGTAAAAAGTGGATTGTTGAAGAGCTTCTTGGAACAGCAACGCCACGTGCTGTACAAGAAGTTGAAATTGCAGCAGATAAACCTGATGATCTTTTTGCTGATGTTTTACGCGTTACAAAGCCGCCACAAACTGTTCGTCCACCGTTGGATCAAAGTGATTTAAAGCATGTAATTCAAGGAGTGAGTTTTTGCAATTCCTTAAAACAATAATTGGAATTTTTTATAGGAAATTCTAACATATCTTAGTGAACCAACACTTAGCCGAGATTCCACAGCTGGTAGTTATTGGAAAATAAATAGTGGACGGTTTGAAAATCTATCAAAATTATATTGCAAATATGGCACGGCACCTGCAACAAGTGCAGAAGCCGAAAGGCTATTCTCTGTTGCAGGTTTAATTTTAACAGAAATGAGAAAAAGATTAAGTGATGAAAATCTCAAAAAATTATTGTTTTTAAGTTGTAATTTAAAGATTTTTAATTATGATTATTAATTTGTCATTTTTTGTATTTTTTGAAAAAATAAAAGCCTATTTAAAAAAAATTTCGTTTCGTTTCGTTTTTCGCGAAATTTCGCGAAATGGAATGATAATTTCGTTTCGTTTCGTTTCGCAGGCCAAAAGTCCATTTCGCACATCCCTGATGGGGAACACTGGCGTTTGAGTCGCGCGTGCACAATGCTAAATACATGACTGTTTTTAAAAAAAAACTGTTGAAAAAATTTCATTGGAAAAAACAGTGAAAAAAGCAAAAGCTTAAAATTTTATGATTAACGTTGATTGCGGCGTTGTCGAGATTGTGCGGTTGAAGGAAGGGATGATGAAGCGGATGCTGTTGTTGTTGTTGTTGAAGGGGATGCTGATGGTTGTGAATTTGCTGGATTTGGACTTGGAGCTGGAGATGAAGGAGGGGAAATGGTTGAAGATGAAATTCCTAAAAAAGCTTATGAAAATTTCTCCTTTTAAAAATGTCTTACTGTGAAGCAAACAATGCATTGAAAATTTTGCAATTCGGCAACATGTTCCAAATGTTCAAATTCAACTTTATTGACAGTAGATTCGTGATTGGCGAAGGCTTTTTAGCTCAAACAGTCGTCGAAGGGCCTGTACCAAATAATCTTAGAAGGTCAACAAGATTAGCTGCTCCCGTTTTATCCAATTCATCAAGAAAAAGAAAATATACAAGCAATAATATGTTATTTTATGAAAGCGAAAAATTAAACAAATTTCATCTTCAACCATTCCCCCTCCTACATCTCCAGCTCCAAGTCTCCAAGTACAAAAAAATGTTTTTCAATTCCTTCAAATATTTTTTATTTCAATTGTTTTGCAACAAATCTCTTTTTTCTCCGAGAGCTCTCGCGCGAAAAGGAAATTTTTTTTTATGAGCGAGAAGTTTTTTGCCAAAAATTTGATTCAATTTTTTTTACTTCAATTTTTTTCATCATTTTTTGTTGTCGCTGCTGTCTTCGTTCTTTTTTCCAACTTTTTCTATTTTGTTTTATTATATTTTTTTTACAAAAAATGAATCATATTCTACGACAAAATTCTCGGTAAGTACTTTTCTTTAATTCAATGAAGCTGCTGATTATGTTAAATATCTCTTTTTTAGAAATCATGAAAAAGAACGTCGACAAAGTCTTTCATCACTAACCTCATATTCAATGATAAATACATCTTTAACAAATGCCGATGAACTTCCACCACCACAACAGCCACATTTTTCATCAATGAATTTATCCAGCAGCAGCAGCAATAATGTTAATAATCCTGAAATTCTTGCACCAATTAAAACTGGAGCTACTTCTTTAATGCCAACATTTTTATCAATTAATCCAACTACAATTGCTGCATCTCGTCGAAATTCTTTCGATGTTGTGCGTTCACAAAAATCTGTTAAACGAACAAAAAGCAATGATTTTTTGAATACAGCTTTTATCAATGATAAAGAAAATGATAAGCTGGAATATTATGATAAAATTGTTGAAGAAGAAGATGAAAATGAACTTTCAGATGTTTTTGAAGTTGAAAAAAAGCGCTATGAACGAGTTTTATATCTTCCTAAAGCAGTTGAAGATAGTGATATTGATTATAAAAAGAAATATCAACAACTTTTACAAAAATATCAAAAACGTGAAGAAAGAATTGCTGATGTTAAAAAATTGATTATGGTAAGTGCATTTCTTGGTGTTGTTCTTTTTAAATATCATTTTATTTTAGGAAGGTAAAAGCAAAACAGCTGTTATTCAACGTTTAAATGGAATTCTTACTCATCAAAAGCCTGTCTCATGTGTCAAAAAAGTTGGTTCCGAAGAGGATACTGTAAATGTTTCTCAAACTGAAGTAAGTTTTTCTATTTTTCTATTACAGTAATCATTTCTATAAACTTGAAATAAATAAAGATTCTTTTTTAGCATCCATCACTTTTTGCTTCCTCATCATCTCCTCGACCTTCTGATACAATTGAAAATCTTGAAAAAGAAATTGAACGTCTAAAAGTGAATATGGAAGAAGAAAAGATAACAAAAATTTCATACAAAAATATTACAGAAGAATATCTTGAAAAATTTTCAAATGAAGAATTTCGACGTCGTTCCCTTCAAGCTCAATTAAATGAAAAGAATGAAGAAATTGAAGTTTTAAAGACTCAGCTTTCAGCTGAAAAAGAAAATAATGCTTCTGTCGCTGCTTTAAAGAATGAAAATGAAATGTTGAAATCAAAATTGGAAGAAACAAATTCCGTCCAGAAAGAATTAGTCAAAATTATTAAAAGCTGTAAAAATGATGTTCAAATTTTGGCAACTAGTAAAGATGATCTTCATTCATTTATTACTATTAAAGATAATGAAATTATTAGTCTTCGAAATAATCTTGCAACTGAATTAAAGAAAAAAGAACATGTCAAAAATGTTGTAATGCCAATGTTTAAAAATGCATACAATTCTTTGAAAGCCGAACTTGCAGCAGAAAAGAGTAAAAATGTTTTATTTTCGGTTTTGGAAATTGAAAATGAAATGTTAAAAAGATATTTGGAAGAAGTAAATTGCATGAAAAATGAATTATTTAAAATTATTGAAAGCTGTGGAGATGATATTAAATCTTTCACAATGTATAATGGAGATCTTCGTTCATTTATTACAATTGAAAATTCTGAAATTATTAAACTTGTACGTCTTTTATTACAGTATATGTCATTGTAAATAGTTGTATATTTGTTTTTTTGATATGTGAATTATTTGAGAAGTAAATTTTATTAGAGCTGTTTTTTGTAGTTTTCTTTTGTATATTACATTTTTTTGTCGTAAACTTTTACGGATATTTCAAAAGATATTTATTTAAATAACTGGTATCGAAAAAGTATATAAAAGAAAACAAGCAATGAAAATATAATTTTAAAGAAAAGTAAAAAAATATTCATGTGCAGGTGGGTCATCTCGAAGTACAATTTTAAATAAACCCATACCTTTGATAGGTTCACGATTTCTTGTTGCTTCCCACATAGCAATTTTTGCTGCGTCAGGAGGAATAAAGCGTTTATAAGTTCGATCATTAGGTGTAAAACCACGTTGTTCAAATAAAACATTCTTTGCACGTTGATGGGGTTCTTCACGAGGCGGAAGAAGATTAACTTTTTTAGATGGTTCAGGGCGTTCTTGAACGGATGGTGCTAAAGTTGTAAAACATCGTTGAGATTGTGGAATTATAGATCCACCAGATATTGAAACAGATTCAGCAACACCTTCTGATTTCTTTGGCTCACACATGGGCAGGTACTAGGGACGAAAAAATTTTTTTTTACCATACGTAAAAACGCAAAGGGTCCCCCCTGTCCTTTTTTTCAAATTTTTTTTGAAAATATTGTTATTTTTGCTTAAACTTTTTATATATTTTTTGTTTGATTTTATCCCCCATTTGATGTCTAATTTTTCCTTTATAAAAACAATGAATGCTTTTTAAATTTGATATAAATACCTTTTTTAAAAAATGCTTTTTAAATTTGAAATAAATACCCTTTTTTAAAATTGACAGGTTACAACGCGTTTTGTCAGAAAGTGAAGCATGGGGTGGCACAGAAAAAAAAATTTTCATATTTTTGTCTGAAATTCTCGGTATACAGGTAATCGAGGGCGTAGAATGCGAATTTAAATCCGGTTTTGGGGCTTTTATTGCTAGTTTTTGAGATATCATATGGTAGACCGGGTTTTATGCCAAATTAGGATCTGAAGGCAATAATAGTCAAACGTGGTACCAATCGATTCGTCTCATCGAGTTTATTCAGAATAAAAAAAAATTTGTTTCAAAAACTTTATTTTTAGTGGAATATCATCGATTTAAAAATAGGGGATTATGGTTTTTTAGCCATAGTTCAAAAAAATGAATTCCAAATCTAAAAACGGATTGCAGATTCGGATTCTACGGGTCTTTTTACCCCTGACTGTATATGCCGTTTGTCATATGAGGTTCTCTTTGGTACATAAATATCGGGCCAAACATTACCGACTGAACATCTATAGCATCATTAAGGATATAAAAGTCGGTGAATTTTTGATGTATAAACTTTTGGTGACTTGCATAATAAAATATAATGTTGTTGGAACATTTTGGGTAAGTTTCAGACTTCCAACATCAAATCTGACTATTTGCCATCAACTTGAATTTTACAATTTTAGCAACATGTCCAAAATCAAAAATATCAGGTTTTTTTGATAAGTACTCTGCGTTGATACCACTGTT
>CAWUHW010000057.1:0-83410 GCA_963922195.1 Panagrolaimus sp. PS1159
GCATAGTTTACGGTCAGAACTAGGGCGGTATCTGATCGCCTTCGATCCTCTGACTTTCGTTCTTGATTAATGAAAACATTCTTGGCAAATGCCTTCGCTGTAGTTCGTCTCGCAAGGGTCCACGAATTTCACCTCTCGCCCTGCGATACGGATGCCCCCGTTTGTTCCTTTTAATCATTACTATGGTAAGTAAAACCAATAAAACATGAACCATAGTCATGTTCTATTCAACGCTAACTACTACACCCTCCTACATGTTATACTTTGTTCTCAACATAGTATAACAGTAAAGTATAGGTCTTTCGCTAGAGCGCCATCCATTTTCAGGGCTAGTTGATTCGGCAGGTGAGTTGTTACACACTCCTTAGCGGTTTACAACTTCCATGTCCACCGTCCTGCTGTCAATATCAACTAACACCTTTTATGGGGTCTCATGAGCAAAAAGTTTGGCACCTTAACTTTACTTGCGGTTCATCCCGCATCGCCAGTTCTGCTTACCAAAAATGGCCCACTTTCAACTATTATATTCAATGCACATGTTCAATTAAGAAACATATACATCATACCCATTAAGAGTATGAGAATAGGTTGAGAACATTTCGTTCCCAAGACCTCTAATCGTTCGCTTTACCGAGTATAACTATTTAAATTAGTTGAAGCTATCCTAAGGGAAACTTCGGAGGGAACCAGCTACTAGATGGTTCGATTAGTCTTTCGCCCCTATACCCAAGTCAGACGATCGATTTGCACGTCAGAACCGCTTCGGACTTCCATCAGAGTTTCCTCTGACTTCATCCTGCTCAGGCATAGTTCACCATCTTTCGGGTCTCATTGCATATGCTCTATCTCCACCCATTTGCAAGCAAATTAGATGGGACTATACTACTTGCTTTTCGTAAACGAAAAACAATCATATATCATATTCATAAAGAATACTTTACTTTCATTACGCCAATAAGTTTTGATCACTTAATGACTCGCACATACAATAAACTCCTTGGTCCGTGTTTCAAGACGGGACATATAGGTGATTGTCTTTTATACTGATATATAATGACTATCGTACAAAATAAAATTTTACAGATTAAAAAAGCCAACGTAAACGTTAACTCTTAAATGCCGCAAAATTTATTCTTTCCTTTAATCATTACAAGGACAATTAACCAAAAATTTTATCCATTATACCAGGATACATTCCGAAGAATGCCCTCTAATATAATTTCAAAAATCTCAATCAATTGTATCAGCACAATGGCAACAAGTGCATTCCATAAAAATAAACTACATTTATAAAATGATCCTTTCGAAAACATTTTATAAACTGTTACATTCGTACAGAACTTATTATTACCATCTTTCGACAACTCTATACGCTTCCACTCATTCAGTTTCACGTACTATTTAACTCTCTCTTCAGAGTTCTTTTCAACTTTCCCTCACGGTACTTGTTTGCTATCGGATTCATACATATATTTAGCTTTAGGTGAAGTTTACCACCTACTTTGGGCTGTGTTTCCAAACAACCCGACTCAAAGCATAAATTAAATATAATATATAAAATGTCTTAACAGGTCTATCACCTTCTATGGAACTCTAGTCAAAGAGAACTTAAGATATTATATATCATATAATAATAAATGCTATACGCTACAGTTCGCTTTACCATTACAGCAAAGAGATTCAGCGCTGAGCTTTTCCCGTTTCACTCGCAGTTACTAAGGGAATCCTTTTTAGTTTCTTTTCCTCCGCTTACTGATATGCTTAAGTTCAGCGGGTAGTCACACTTGATTTGAGATCATAAAAAGCGAAATAATATGCATATACGGAAAACATAAAAATAAAACCAAGATAAAGTAAAGCTTTTATCTCAAACAATAATCAAATTGTCGATTCAAGCACTTTATCATAAAAATTTTATTTTTATGAATAACGCTATTTCATACGAATATGAAATAATGCATATATCTCTATTACGTAAAAGTAAAGCTATATAGTTTTAACATAAAAGAAAAAACCAAAATCTTTACTTTGCTATACGAAAGGCATAATAAACCTTTCAACTATCATATCCTCAAAAAAGAGAATATAGTATAGATATATGATTCTCAAACAAATGTGCCAATGGTTAAAAACCATCGGCGCAATTTGCATTCGAAACTTTTTCATTCATGTAGTTTGCAAGTCATGAAAAATAACGCATTTTGCTGCGTTCTTCATCGATGTATGAACCGAGTGATCCACTGAATAAGCTTATTTCAACTTTTACGTATAAATGACTTTGTTTATAATCAAATAAAACATTATCTGGCGGATTCAATAAAGAAACCTCATTAATTCTATATTCCGTAAAGAATACTATCCATAAAAGCTTAATGAAAGCACGGCAATCACGCTTTCACTTTTATGATAGAAACCAGAAAAAAAGCCGTTCATAAAAAAAAAAAAAGCTCCAATAATGTCGTATATGAACTATCTCTTAAAGAGTTCTTGTAATGATCCGGCCAGCAGGTTCACCTACGGCCACCTTGTTACGACTTTTGCCCGGTTCAAGCCAATGCGATCAAATTGATTTTCATCTGAAAATCATATTCTGTAAGGAATATGATAACAAACAATCCTCAATCTTCTCGAATTAACCCAGTTCCGGGCAGCGACGGGCGGTGTGTACAAAGGACAGGGACGTAATCAGCGTAAGCTGATGACTTACACTTACTTGAAGTTCCTCGTTCACGAATAATAATTACAATATTCGATCCCAAATACGGAATAATTTGACTCGTTTACCAATTCTTTACAGAAATGGTCACACGCGCTGCAATTTTCATTGTAGCGCGCGTGCAGCCCCAGACATCTTAGGGCATCACAGACCTGTTATTGCTGGGTTTCTTACGACTGGAACGCCGCAAATCCCATTAAGAAGAAAAGAATCACGCTTTCTCCATAAAAGAAGAAAGGGAAGAATGATCTTTCTATTTAATTAAGCTCCAATCTCGTTCGTTATCGGAATTAACCAGACAAATCAATCCACGAACTAAGAACGGCCATGCACCACCATCCACCAAATCATGAAAAAGCTATCAATCTGTCAATCCTTATAGTGTCTAGACCGGGTGAGTTTTCCCGTGTTGAGTCAAATTAAGCCGCAGGCTCCACTTCTGGTGGTGACCTTCCGTCAATTCCTTTAAGTTTCAACTTTGCAACCATACTTCCCCCGGAACCGAAAGACTTTCGTTTCCGGGAAGCTCGTTTCAAGGGCAAATATAAAATATCCACCCGAAACTCGCTAGATGGCATAGTTTACGGTCAGAACTAGGGCGGTATCTGATCGCCTTCGATCCTCTGACTTTCGTTCTTGATTAATGAAAACATTCTTGGCAAATGCCTTCGCTGTAGTTCGTCTCGCAAGGGTCCACGAATTTCACCTCTCGCCCTGCGATACGGATGCCCCCGTTTGTTCCTTTTAATCATTACTATGGTAAGTAAAACCAATAAAACATGAACCATAGTCATGTTCTATTATTCCATGCAAAACCATACAAGCTTACGCCTGTTTTGAGCACTCTGATTTATTCAAAGTAAACTCATAAGACATTACTTTTCGTAAAAAAAGTAAAAATCTTATAAAAAACATTTAGTATTAGTTACAATCCAAAGGATGAACTAACCTATCATGTACAGATCCAACTACGAGCTTTTTAACCGCAACAACAATTCAATGCAGTATGAGAGCTGGAATTACCGCGGCTGCTGGCACCAGACTTGCCCTCTCATTGATACTCTTTAATGATTTTAAAATCAAACCATTCCAATGATCCATCCCCGAAGGAATAGATCTTGTCATTTCTCGTCACTACCTCCTCGTACTGAGAGTGGGTAATTTTCGCGCCTGCTGCCTTCCTTGGATGTAAACGCCGTTTCTCAGGCATTTTCTCCGGAGTCGTACCCTAATACCCCGTTATCCGTCAAAACCATATAAGTACTATATACTTATATAGAAAGTTGATAGATCAGACACTTGAATGACATGTCGTCGGTACAAGACCATACGATCAGCAGATATATTCAGTTTCAACACAAAACATCCCGAAGAATGCTTGGTTTTAATACTAATATACGCAATGTTTTTTTACAAAAACATCTTTTATGCATGTATTAGCTCCAGAATTACCACAGTTATCCATGTAGGATAAAAGTCAAAATCAAGTAAATTTTAGCTGTTATAATGAGCCATACGCGGTTTCGTGTTTAATTACACATGTACTTAGACATGCATGGCTTAATCTTTGAAATGACCACATCAATCAGACAGGATCAATCAGATATATGTCTTTTTATAGAACAAAATATCTTTTAAGAAAAAAAGTATATAGTATGTAACTTAATCATACTTCAACTTTTTATATATGACTATCAAAGTCACATCGCTCTTTTCAACAACTTATACATAAGTATATGTAAAAAGCTATTTTCCTTTTACTTATAGTCAGCATAAATGCTAAACGTACGAGTAAACATTCCATAAAGAATGTCACACTCTTATATCTCAGAATACATAGCAATAGATGTTCAAATTCATGAAACTCATCCATTACCATATCGCAAAGGAATGTAAAAATCAAAATACACTCAGAAATATCCAAAAAGTAAAACTTTTTTTCAATTTCTTCTTTTATTTTTCTTTTCTTCCTTCACGAAGCAGAAATGCATTATAACAGATACCATACAGAACTGAGATCCGGTGTTTTTTGGGTAACTCAAGTATGGAGAAATCGAAAAAATGGGTTTCCAAACCTCCCCGGGGACATCTTGGGGTACTTTGGGGTACCTCGGGGTCAAAAATTTTTGAATTTTTTTTTGCTTAAAATCACTCAAAATCACCTCTAAACTCATTTTTTATGCAGTTTTATGCATAAAAACGCAAAATTTAACCTTAGAAATGTCAAAAACACTCTAAAACACAATTTTTAGAAAAAAATTATTTTTATATGCCAAACCATATAACTTTGAAAAAAATTTTATGCGACATATGCATTCAAAAAACACAATTTACGGCTCAATCATATAAAAATCTTTTTTTTGCCTAAAACAACCCCAAATCAATTCTAAACCTATTTTTTATGCAGTTTTATACATAAAAACATAATATAAGATTATAAAAATGACAAAAATACCCTAAAACACAATTTTTAGAAAAAAATTATTTTTATATGCCAAACCATATAACTTTGAAAAAAATTTTATGCGACATATGCATTCAAAAAAACGCTATTTATGGCTCAATTTTTTTTCTTCTTACAAATTCAGAATTCTGAATCCGACACCGATACAAACTACAAAAAAAGGAGATTCTTCATCTCCTTTTTTTGTAGTTTGTACTTTTCTCACCTTTTTTGCACTTTTCAAATGTTTTTTTTTCTTTCCACTTATTTTGAAATTTTTGATGACGGACTTTGAAATTTACGAAATCTTTTTTTTCCCTGTGTTGTTTAGTATTGACGAAATATTTGTCCAACAAAAAGACAAAGAACATTCACCATTAAAAAAAAAAGAAAAAAAGAAGATAACTCCAAAACATGTATTTTTGGATTAATTTTTATGAAAAACTGAGATAAAACACTAAGAACACTGAAAAACACTGAGAAACACTAAGGCCTGAGAATGCCTTAGAAACACTGAGATACATATCGGAGCAGTTTTATTAAATAATATTAACTAAGTGGTAAAAAATACAAAAATAAAAAAGTAGCCAAATGCCTCGTCAGATAAGTCCTGATGACGCACGCACGAAAAAATGGGAAAAGTGAATGGTAATGAAGGGTAAGAAAGGGTTTGGAATGGTAAGGAAGGGTAAGGAAGGGTAAGGAACGGTTTGGAACCGTTTGAAAACGGTATGGTTTTTAAGTAATAAATTATCTTAATATTGAAAAATGTGAAAAATTGCAGACGATCGATAAAAAAGCAGGCGATAAAAAGAATTCACCAACTTTTCACCAAGTTGAAAATCGTATGAAACACAAATTTTTTAATGAAAAATATTTTTCAAATAAAAAATCGAATGAAACACAAATATTTAAATGAATCATATATGTATATGCATATAAGTATAAATCCAAAAATATACAAGTAAATGCATGAAAAAAATGAACACATGCATAAAACTCATAAAAAATGGATTTATATTTATATGTAATGATCCATGAAAAAAGTTGAAAAAAACTAAATTCATGTTCAAAATCATATGAAACACAAATATTTATATATAAAACAGATTATCCGATCTTCAGCTAAGTCTCAACAGATCGCAGCATAAACGCTGCTCTACTGAGAACAACACTGAGATCAGTAATCAAGTCGTTTGCAAGAAATCTTACACCCCGGCACTTAACCTTAGTAATAAGGCTTTGTCAAAGGAATCAGATTTACCCAATTCCTTCGGGACATATAATGGGGCAGTACTACATTTCCATACAGAAATGCATTTATTAGCCATCTCGACACCGAGATGCAAAAGTATTATTGCTTTGTCTAGGATGGATTCTGACTTAGAGGCTTTCAGTCATAAGCCACCAGACGTAGCATCACGCCATTATTCTATCGAATAAGCGTATATACCAAATGTCTGGACCTGCGGTTCCTCTCGTACTAAGCAGGACTACTATCGCAATAACTCTATGTACAGTAGGGTAAAACTAACCTGTCTCGCGACGGTCTAAACCCAGCTCACGTTCCCTATTAGTGGGTGAACAATCCAACGCTTTACGAATTCTGCTTCGTAATGATAGGAAGAGCCGACATCGAAGGATCAAAAAGCAACGTCGCTATGGACGCTTGGCTGCCACAAGCCAGTTATCCCTATGGTAACTTTTCTGACACCTCTTGTTATAAACTTCATAATCCAAAAGGATCGATAGGCCACGCTTTAACGGTCTGTATTCGTACTGAGAATCAAGATCAAGAATACTTTTCTCCTTTTAGTCTACGTGAGGTTTCTGTCCTCACTGAGTATTCCTTAGGACACCTGCGTTACTATTTGACAGATGTACCGCCCCAGTCAAACTCCCCGCCTGACAATGTCATCAGTGCGGATCATATCAATTCCAAGAATCAATATTTAAATCAAAAAGAAAGTCCGAAGACAATCTCCGTATTACTGAATAAGTAAAGAGTCGATAAAAGTAGGGGTATTTCACCGATGACCGAAGTCTCCCCCTTATACTACACCTCTTATGACTCTTCACAAAGTCAGACTAGAGTCAAGCTCAATAGGGTCTTCTTTCCCCGCTGTATTTGCCAAGCCCGTTCCCTTGGCTGTGATTTCGCTAGATAGTAGATAGGGACAGTGGGAATCTCGTTAATCCATTCGTGCGCGTCAGGACTTATCTGACGAGGCATTTGGCTACCTTAAGAGAGTCATAGTTACTCCCGCCGTTTACCCGCGCTTATATAAATTTCTTTAGATTAACATTCAGAGCACTGGGCAGAAATCACAAATAGTCAACGCACATAAACGCCTTCTATTTGCTCTGTTTTAATTAGACAGTCGGATTCCCCGAGTCCGTGTCAGTTCTAAGCTAATCGTTAAGTGTATATTGACTTTATAATCCGTAAAGATTATAAAAAGTTTAAGAATTCCACAATATCCAATAAAAACTAGTCCAAGTTCAGCCGAAGCATCCCTCAAACATGTTCTATCAAATAAAGTTTCATTCAAAAACCCAATATACTCGATTCTTAGAGCCAATCCTTTTCCCGAAGTTACGGATCTAATTTGCCGACTTCCCTTACCTACATTATTCTATCGACCAGAGGCTATTCACCTTGAAAACCTGATGCGGAATAAGGTACGGCTATGGAATACATTATTAGGGATCCCTCGTATTTTCAAGGGCCATATATAGCAATCAGAACATAACAAAAACCGTTATGCTTTTCAATACCTTTATCCATATCTCGAGATGATCTCATTCCATGGACAAAATATCTTAAATAGAGAAGAGATCTCTATTCTGAACTATATATGACGTATACGAGTTCATATAACGTTACCGTCCCATTTTGATTAACCGTAAAGAAAACCAAAAATCGTATTCTCATAGTGTAGGAATATTAACCTACTTCCCTTTCGGAAAACATGTGAATCAAACCGTAAAGAATAAAACACACATAATCAAAATAGCATGCGCTATTTCCTTAGGACCGACTGACCCACATTCAAATACTGTTCACGTGGAAACCTTTTTCACTTCGGCCTTCAAGGATCTCACTTGAATGTTTGCTACTATCACCAAGATCTGCACTAGTAGAAGCTCCAGTCCATTTTACAATGAAAACCTTCAACGCTAACTACTACACCCTCCTACATGTTATACTTTGTTCTCAACATAGTATAACAGTAAAGTATAGGTCTTTCGCTAGAGCGCCATCCATTTTCAGGGCTAGTTGATTCGGCAGGTGAGTTGTTACACACTCCTTAGCGGTTTACAACTTCCATGTCCACCGTCCTGCTGTCAATATCAACTAACACCTTTTATGGGGTCTCATGAGCAAAAAGTTTGGCACCTTAACTTTACTTGCGGTTCATCCCGCATCGCCAGTTCTGCTTACCAAAAATGGCCCACTTTCAACTATTATATTCAATGCACATGTTCAATTAAGAAACATATACATCATACCCATTAAGAGTATGAGAATAGGTTGAGAACATTTCGTTCCCAAGACCTCTAATCGTTCGCTTTACCGAGTATAACTATTTAAATTAGTTGAAGCTATCCTAAGGGAAACTTCGGAGGGAACCAGCTACTAGATGGTTCGATTAGTCTTTCGCCCCTATACCCAAGTCAGACGATCGATTTGCACGTCAGAACCGCTTCGGACTTCCATCAGAGTTTCCTCTGACTTCATCCTGCTCAGGCATAGTTCACCATCTTTCGGGTCTCATTGCATATGCTCTATCTCCACCCATTTGCAAGCAAATTAGATGGGACTATACTACTTGCTTTTCGTAAACGAAAAACAATCATATATCATATTCATAAAGAATACTTTACTTTCATTACGCCAATAAGTTTTGATCACTTAATGACTCGCACATACAATAAACTCCTTGGTCCGTGTTTCAAGACGGGACATATAGGTGATTGTCTTTTATACTGATATATAATGACTATCGTACAAAATAAAATTTTACAGATTAAAAAAGCCAACGTAAACGTTAACTCTTAAATGCCGCAAAATTTATTCTTTCCTTTAATCATTACAAGGACAATTAACCAAAAATTTTATCCATTATACCAGGATACATTCCGAAGAATGCCCTCTAATATAATTTCAAAAATCTCAATCAATTGTATCAGCACAATGGCAACAAGTGCATTCCATAAAAATAAACTACATTTATAAAATGATCCTTTCGAAAACATTTTATAAACTGTTACATTCGTACAGAACTTATTATTACCATCTTTCGACAACTCTATACGCTTCCACTCATTCAGTTTCACGTACTATTTAACTCTCTCTTCAGAGTTCTTTTCAACTTTCCCTCACGGTACTTGTTTGCTATCGGATTCATACATATATTTAGCTTTAGGTGAAGTTTACCACCTACTTTGGGCTGTGTTTCCAAACAACCCGACTCAAAGCATAAATTAAATATAATATATAAAATGTCTTAACAGGTCTATCACCTTCTATGGAACTCTAGTCAAAGAGAACTTAAGATATTATATATCATATAATAATAAATGCTATACGCTACAGTTCGCTTTACCATTACAGCAAAGAGATTCAGCGCTGAGCTTTTCCCGTTTCACTCGCAGTTACTAAGGGAATCCTTTTTAGTTTCTTTTCCTCCGCTTACTGATATGCTTAAGTTCAGCGGGTAGTCACACTTGATTTGAGATCATAAAAAGCGAAATAATATGCATATACGGAAAACATAAAAATAAAACCAAGATAAAGTAAAGCTTTTATCTCAAACAATAATCAAATTGTCGATTCAAGCACTTTATCATAAAAATTTTATTTTTATGAATAACGCTATTTCATACGAATATGAAATAATGCATATATCTCTATTACGTAAAAGTAAAGCTATATAGTTTTAACATAAAAGAAAAAACCAAAATCTTTACTTTGCTATACGAAAGGCATAATAAACCTTTCAACTATCATATCCTCAAAAAAGAGAATATAGTATAGATATATGATTCTCAAACAAATGTGCCAATGGTTAAAAACCATCGGCGCAATTTGCATTCGAAACTTTTTCATTCATGTAGTTTGCAAGTCATGAAAAATAACGCATTTTGCTGCGTTCTTCATCGATGTATGAACCGAGTGATCCACTGAATAAGCTTATTTCAACTTTTACGTATAAATGACTTTGTTTATAATCAAATAAAACATTATCTGGCGGATTCAATAAAGAAACCTCATTAATTCTATATTCCGTAAAGAATACTATCCATAAAAGCTTAATGAAAGCACGGCAATCACGCTTTCACTTTTATGATAGAAACCAGAAAAAAAGCCGTTCATAAAAAAAAAAAAAGCTCCAATAATGTCGTATATGAACTATCTCTTAAAGAGTTCTTGTAATGATCCGGCCAGCAGGTTCACCTACGGCCACCTTGTTACGACTTTTGCCCGGTTCAAGCCAATGCGATCAAATTGATTTTCATCTGAAAATCATATTCTGTAAGGAATATGATAACAAACAATCCTCAATCTTCTCGAATTAACCCAGTTCCGGGCAGCGACGGGCGGTGTGTACAAAGGACAGGGACGTAATCAGCGTAAGCTGATGACTTACACTTACTTGAAGTTCCTCGTTCACGAATAATAATTACAATATTCGATCCCAAATACGGAATAATTTGACTCGTTTACCAATTCTTTACAGAAATGGTCACACGCGCTGCAATTTTCATTGTAGCGCGCGTGCAGCCCCAGACATCTTAGGGCATCACAGACCTGTTATTGCTGGGTTTCTTACGACTGGAACGCCGCAAATCCCATTAAGAAGAAAAGAATCACGCTTTCTCCATAAAAGAAGAAAGGGAAGAATGATCTTTCTATTTAATTAAGCTCCAATCTCGTTCGTTATCGGAATTAACCAGACAAATCAATCCACGAACTAAGAACGGCCATGCACCACCATCCACCAAATCATGAAAAAGCTATCAATCTGTCAATCCTTATAGTGTCTAGACCGGGTGAGTTTTCCCGTGTTGAGTCAAATTAAGCCGCAGGCTCCACTTCTGGTGGTGACCTTCCGTCAATTCCTTTAAGTTTCAACTTTGCAACCATACTTCCCCCGGAACCGAAAGACTTTCGTTTCCGGGAAGCTCGTTTCAAGGGCAAATATAAAATATCCACCCGAAACTCGCTAGATGGCATAGTTTACGGTCAGAACTAGGGCGGTATCTGATCGCCTTCGATCCTCTGACTTTCGTTCTTGATTAATGAAAACATTCTTGGCAAATGCCTTCGCTGTAGTTCGTCTCGCAAGGGTCCACGAATTTCACCTCTCGCCCTGCGATACGGATGCCCCCGTTTGTTCCTTTTAATCATTACTATGGTAAGTAAAACCAATAAAACATGAACCATAGTCATGTTCTATTCAACGCTAACTACTACACCCTCCTACATGTTATACTTTGTTCTCAACATAGTATAACAGTAAAGTATAGGTCTTTCGCTAGAGCGCCATCCATTTTCAGGGCTAGTTGATTCGGCAGGTGAGTTGTTACACACTCCTTAGCGGTTTACAACTTCCATGTCCACCGTCCTGCTGTCAATATCAACTAACACCTTTTATGGGGTCTCATGAGCAAAAAGTTTGGCACCTTAACTTTACTTGCGGTTCATCCCGCATCGCCAGTTCTGCTTACCAAAAATGGCCCACTTTCAACTATTATATTCAATGCACATGTTCAATTAAGAAACATATACATCATACCCATTAAGAGTATGAGAATAGGTTGAGAACATTTCGTTCCCAAGACCTCTAATCGTTCGCTTTACCGAGTATAACTATTTAAATTAGTTGAAGCTATCCTAAGGGAAACTTCGGAGGGAACCAGCTACTAGATGGTTCGATTAGTCTTTCGCCCCTATACCCAAGTCAGACGATCGATTTGCACGTCAGAACCGCTTCGGACTTCCATCAGAGTTTCCTCTGACTTCATCCTGCTCAGGCATAGTTCACCATCTTTCGGGTCTCATTGCATATGCTCTATCTCCACCCATTTGCAAGCAAATTAGATGGGACTATACTACTTGCTTTTCGTAAACGAAAAACAATCATATATCATATTCATAAAGAATACTTTACTTTCATTACGCCAATAAGTTTTGATCACTTAATGACTCGCACATACAATAAACTCCTTGGTCCGTGTTTCAAGACGGGACATATAGGTGATTGTCTTTTATACTGATATATAATGACTATCGTACAAAATAAAATTTTACAGATTAAAAAAGCCAACGTAAACGTTAACTCTTAAATGCCGCAAAATTTATTCTTTCCTTTAATCATTACAAGGACAATTAACCAAAAATTTTATCCATTATACCAGGATACATTCCGAAGAATGCCCTCTAATATAATTTCAAAAATCTCAATCAATTGTATCAGCACAATGGCAACAAGTGCATTCCATAAAAATAAACTACATTTATAAAATGATCCTTTCGAAAACATTTTATAAACTGTTACATTCGTACAGAACTTATTATTACCATCTTTCGACAACTCTATACGCTTCCACTCATTCAGTTTCACGTACTATTTAACTCTCTCTTCAGAGTTCTTTTCAACTTTCCCTCACGGTACTTGTTTGCTATCGGATTCATACATATATTTAGCTTTAGGTGAAGTTTACCACCTACTTTGGGCTGTGTTTCCAAACAACCCGACTCAAAGCATAAATTAAATATAATATATAAAATGTCTTAACAGGTCTATCACCTTCTATGGAACTCTAGTCAAAGAGAACTTAAGATATTATATATCATATAATAATAAATGCTATACGCTACAGTTCGCTTTACCATTACAGCAAAGAGATTCAGCGCTGAGCTTTTCCCGTTTCACTCGCAGTTACTAAGGGAATCCTTTTTAGTTTCTTTTCCTCCGCTTACTGATATGCTTAAGTTCAGCGGGTAGTCACACTTGATTTGAGATCATAAAAAGCGAAATAATATGCATATACGGAAAACATAAAAATAAAACCAAGATAAAGTAAAGCTTTTATCTCAAACAATAATCAAATTGTCGATTCAAGCACTTTATCATAAAAATTTTATTTTTATGAATAACGCTATTTCATACGAATATGAAATAATGCATATATCTCTATTACGTAAAAGTAAAGCTATATAGTTTTAACATAAAAGAAAAAACCAAAATCTTTACTTTGCTATACGAAAGGCATAATAAACCTTTCAACTATCATATCCTCAAAAAAGAGAATATAGTATAGATATATGATTCTCAAACAAATGTGCCAATGGTTAAAAACCATCGGCGCAATTTGCATTCGAAACTTTTTCATTCATGTAGTTTGCAAGTCATGAAAAATAACGCATTTTGCTGCGTTCTTCATCGATGTATGAACCGAGTGATCCACTGAATAAGCTTATTTCAACTTTTACGTATAAATGACTTTGTTTATAATCAAATAAAACATTATCTGGCGGATTCAATAAAGAAACCTCATTAATTCTATATTCCGTAAAGAATACTATCCATAAAAGCTTAATGAAAGCACGGCAATCACGCTTTCACTTTTATGATAGAAACCAGAAAAAAAGCCGTTCATAAAAAAAAAAAAAGCTCCAATAATGTCGTATATGAACTATCTCTTAAAGAGTTCTTGTAATGATCCGGCCAGCAGGTTCACCTACGGCCACCTTGTTACGACTTTTGCCCGGTTCAAGCCAATGCGATCAAATTGATTTTCATCTGAAAATCATATTCTGTAAGGAATATGATAACAAACAATCCTCAATCTTCTCGAATTAACCCAGTTCCGGGCAGCGACGGGCGGTGTGTACAAAGGACAGGGACGTAATCAGCGTAAGCTGATGACTTACACTTACTTGAAGTTCCTCGTTCACGAATAATAATTACAATATTCGATCCCAAATACGGAATAATTTGACTCGTTTACCAATTCTTTACAGAAATGGTCACACGCGCTGCAATTTTCATTGTAGCGCGCGTGCAGCCCCAGACATCTTAGGGCATCACAGACCTGTTATTGCTGGGTTTCTTACGACTGGAACGCCGCAAATCCCATTAAGAAGAAAAGAATCACGCTTTCTCCATAAAAGAAGAAAGGGAAGAATGATCTTTCTATTTAATTAAGCTCCAATCTCGTTCGTTATCGGAATTAACCAGACAAATCAATCCACGAACTAAGAACGGCCATGCACCACCATCCACCAAATCATGAAAAAGCTATCAATCTGTCAATCCTTATAGTGTCTAGACCGGGTGAGTTTTCCCGTGTTGAGTCAAATTAAGCCGCAGGCTCCACTTCTGGTGGTGACCTTCCGTCAATTCCTTTAAGTTTCAACTTTGCAACCATACTTCCCCCGGAACCGAAAGACTTTCGTTTCCGGGAAGCTCGTTTCAAGGGCAAATATAAAATATCCACCCGAAACTCGCTAGATGGCATAGTTTACGGTCAGAACTAGGGCGGTATCTGATCGCCTTCGATCCTCTGACTTTCGTTCTTGATTAATGAAAACATTCTTGGCAAATGCCTTCGCTGTAGTTCGTCTCGCAAGGGTCCACGAATTTCACCTCTCGCCCTGCGATACGGATGCCCCCGTTTGTTCCTTTTAATCATTACTATGGTAAGTAAAACCAATAAAACATGAACCATAGTCATGTTCTATTCAACGCTAACTACTACACCCTCCTACATGTTATACTTTGTTCTCAACATAGTATAACAGTAAAGTATAGGTCTTTCGCTAGAGCGCCATCCATTTTCAGGGCTAGTTGATTCGGCAGGTGAGTTGTTACACACTCCTTAGCGGTTTACAACTTCCATGTCCACCGTCCTGCTGTCAATATCAACTAACACCTTTTATGGGGTCTCATGAGCAAAAAGTTTGGCACCTTAACTTTACTTGCGGTTCATCCCGCATCGCCAGTTCTGCTTACCAAAAATGGCCCACTTTCAACTATTATATTCAATGCACATGTTCAATTAAGAAACATATACATCATACCCATTAAGAGTATGAGAATAGGTTGAGAACATTTCGTTCCCAAGACCTCTAATCGTTCGCTTTACCGAGTATAACTATTTAAATTAGTTGAAGCTATCCTAAGGGAAACTTCGGAGGGAACCAGCTACTAGATGGTTCGATTAGTCTTTCGCCCCTATACCCAAGTCAGACGATCGATTTGCACGTCAGAACCGCTTCGGACTTCCATCAGAGTTTCCTCTGACTTCATCCTGCTCAGGCATAGTTCACCATCTTTCGGGTCTCATTGCATATGCTCTATCTCCACCCATTTGCAAGCAAATTAGATGGGACTATACTACTTGCTTTTCGTAAACGAAAAACAATCATATATCATATTCATAAAGAATACTTTACTTTCATTACGCCAATAAGTTTTGATCACTTAATGACTCGCACATACAATAAACTCCTTGGTCCGTGTTTCAAGACGGGACATATAGGTGATTGTCTTTTATACTGATATATAATGACTATCGTACAAAATAAAATTTTACAGATTAAAAAAGCCAACGTAAACGTTAACTCTTAAATGCCGCAAAATTTATTCTTTCCTTTAATCATTACAAGGACAATTAACCAAAAATTTTATCCATTATACCAGGATACATTCCGAAGAATGCCCTCTAATATAATTTCAAAAATCTCAATCAATTGTATCAGCACAATGGCAACAAGTGCATTCCATAAAAATAAACTACATTTATAAAATGATCCTTTCGAAAACATTTTATAAACTGTTACATTCGTACAGAACTTATTATTACCATCTTTCGACAACTCTATACGCTTCCACTCATTCAGTTTCACGTACTATTTAACTCTCTCTTCAGAGTTCTTTTCAACTTTCCCTCACGGTACTTGTTTGCTATCGGATTCATACATATATTTAGCTTTAGGTGAAGTTTACCACCTACTTTGGGCTGTGTTTCCAAACAACCCGACTCAAAGCATAAATTAAATATAATATATAAAATGTCTTAACAGGTCTATCACCTTCTATGGAACTCTAGTCAAAGAGAACTTAAGATATTATATATCATATAATAATAAATGCTATACGCTACAGTTCGCTTTACCATTACAGCAAAGAGATTCAGCGCTGAGCTTTTCCCGTTTCACTCGCAGTTACTAAGGGAATCCTTTTTAGTTTCTTTTCCTCCGCTTACTGATATGCTTAAGTTCAGCGGGTAGTCACACTTGATTTGAGATCATAAAAAGCGAAATAATATGCATATACGGAAAACATAAAAATAAAACCAAGATAAAGTAAAGCTTTTATCTCAAACAATAATCAAATTGTCGATTCAAGCACTTTATCATAAAAATTTTATTTTTATGAATAACGCTATTTCATACGAATATGAAATAATGCATATATCTCTATTACGTAAAAGTAAAGCTATATAGTTTTAACATAAAAGAAAAAACCAAAATCTTTACTTTGCTATACGAAAGGCATAATAAACCTTTCAACTATCATATCCTCAAAAAAGAGAATATAGTATAGATATATGATTCTCAAACAAATGTGCCAATGGTTAAAAACCATCGGCGCAATTTGCATTCGAAACTTTTTCATTCATGTAGTTTGCAAGTCATGAAAAATAACGCATTTTGCTGCGTTCTTCATCGATGTATGAACCGAGTGATCCACTGAATAAGCTTATTTCAACTTTTACGTATAAATGACTTTGTTTATAATCAAATAAAACATTATCTGGCGGATTCAATAAAGAAACCTCATTAATTCTATATTCCGTAAAGAATACTATCCATAAAAGCTTAATGAAAGCACGGCAATCACGCTTTCACTTTTATGATAGAAACCAGAAAAAAAGCCGTTCATAAAAAAAAAAAAAGCTCCAATAATGTCGTATATGAACTATCTCTTAAAGAGTTCTTGTAATGATCCGGCCAGCAGGTTCACCTACGGCCACCTTGTTACGACTTTTGCCCGGTTCAAGCCAATGCGATCAAATTGATTTTCATCTGAAAATCATATTCTGTAAGGAATATGATAACAAACAATCCTCAATCTTCTCGAATTAACCCAGTTCCGGGCAGCGACGGGCGGTGTGTACAAAGGACAGGGACGTAATCAGCGTAAGCTGATGACTTACACTTACTTGAAGTTCCTCGTTCACGAATAATAATTACAATATTCGATCCCAAATACGGAATAATTTGACTCGTTTACCAATTCTTTACAGAAATGGTCACACGCGCTGCAATTTTCATTGTAGCGCGCGTGCAGCCCCAGACATCTTAGGGCATCACAGACCTGTTATTGCTGGGTTTCTTACGACTGGAACGCCGCAAATCCCATTAAGAAGAAAAGAATCACGCTTTCTCCATAAAAGAAGAAAGGGAAGAATGATCTTTCTATTTAATTAAGCTCCAATCTCGTTCGTTATCGGAATTAACCAGACAAATCAATCCACGAACTAAGAACGGCCATGCACCACCATCCACCAAATCATGAAAAAGCTATCAATCTGTCAATCCTTATAGTGTCTAGACCGGGTGAGTTTTCCCGTGTTGAGTCAAATTAAGCCGCAGGCTCCACTTCTGGTGGTGACCTTCCGTCAATTCCTTTAAGTTTCAACTTTGCAACCATACTTCCCCCGGAACCGAAAGACTTTCGTTTCCGGGAAGCTCGTTTCAAGGGCAAATATAAAATATCCACCCGAAACTCGCTAGATGGCATAGTTTACGGTCAGAACTAGGGCGGTATCTGATCGCCTTCGATCCTCTGACTTTCGTTCTTGATTAATGAAAACATTCTTGGCAAATGCCTTCGCTGTAGTTCGTCTCGCAAGGGTCCACGAATTTCACCTCTCGCCCTGCGATACGGATGCCCCCGTTTGTTCCTTTTAATCATTACTATGGTAAGTAAAACCAATAAAACATGAACCATAGTCATGTTCTATTATTCCATGCAAAACCATACAAGCTTACGCCTGTTTTGAGCACTCTGATTTATTCAAAGTAAACTCATAAGACATTACTTTTCGTAAAAAAAGTAAAAATCTTATAAAAAACATTTAGTATTAGTTACAATCCAAAGGATGAACTAACCTATCATGTACAGATCCAACTACGAGCTTTTTAACCGCAACAACAATTCAATGCAGTATGAGAGCTGGAATTACCGCGGCTGCTGGCACCAGACTTGCCCTCTCATTGATACTCTTTAATGATTTTAAAATCAAACCATTCCAATGATCCATCCCCGAAGGAATAGATCTTGTCATTTCTCGTCACTACCTCCTCGTACTGAGAGTGGGTAATTTTCGCGCCTGCTGCCTTCCTTGGATGTAAACGCCGTTTCTCAGGCATTTTCTCCGGAGTCGTACCCTAATACCCCGTTATCCGTCAAAACCATATAAGTACTATATACTTATATAGAAAGTTGATAGATCAGACACTTGAATGACATGTCGTCGGTACAAGACCATACGATCAGCAGATATATTCAGTTTCAACACAAAACATCCCGAAGAATGCTTGGTTTTAATACTAATATACGCAATGTTTTTTTACAAAAACATCTTTTATGCATGTATTAGCTCCAGAATTACCACAGTTATCCATGTAGGATAAAAGTCAAAATCAAGTAAATTTTAGCTGTTATAATGAGCCATACGCGGTTTCGTGTTTAATTACACATGTACTTAGACATGCATGGCTTAATCTTTGAAATGACCACATCAATCAGACAGGATCAATCAGATATATGTCTTTTTATAGAACAAAATATCTTTTAAGAAAAAAAGTATATAGTATGTAACTTAATCATACTTCAACTTTTTATATATGACTATCAAAGTCACATCGCTCTTTTCAACAACTTATACATAAGTATATGTAAAAAGCTATTTTCCTTTTACTTATAGTCAGCATAAATGCTAAACGTACGAGTAAACATTCCATAAAGAATGTCACACTCTTATATCTCAGAATACATAGCAATAGATGTTCAAATTCATGAAACTCATCCATTACCATATCGCAAAGGAATGTAAAAATCAAAATACACTCAGAAATATCCAAAAAGTAAAACTTTTTTTCAATTTCTTCTTTTATTTTTCTTTTCTTCCTTCACGAAGCAGAAATGCATTATAACAGATACCATACAGAACTGAGATCCGGTGTTTTTTGGGTAACTCAAGTATGGAGAAATCGAAAAAATGGGTTTCCAAACCTCCCCGGGGACATCTTGGGGTACTTTGGGGTACCTCGGGGTCAAAAATTTTTGAATTTTTTTTTGCTTAAAATCACTCAAAATCACCTCTAAACTCATTTTTTATGCAGTTTTATGCATAAAAACGCAAAATTTAACCTTAGAAATGTCAAAAACACTCTAAAACACAATTTTTAGAAAAAAATTATTTTTATATGCCAAACCATATAACTTTGAAAAAAATTTTATGCGACATATGCATTCAAAAAACACAATTTACGGCTCAATCATATAAAAATCTTTTTTTTGCCTAAAACAACCCCAAATCAATTCTAAACCTATTTTTTATGCAGTTTTATACATAAAAACATAATATAAGATTATAAAAATGACAAAAATACCCTAAAACACAATTTTTAGAAAAAAATTATTTTTATATGCCAAACCATATAACTTTGAAAAAAATTTTATGCGACATATGCATTCAAAAAAACGCTATTTATGGCTCAATTTTTTTTCTTCTTACAAATTCAGAATTCTGAATCCGACACCGATACAAACTACAAAAAAAGGAGATTCTTCATCTCCTTTTTTTGTAGTTTGTACTTTTCTCACCTTTTTTGCACTTTTCAAATGTTTTTTTTTCTTTCCACTTATTTTGAAATTTTTGATGACGGACTTTGAAATTTACGAAATCTTTTTTTTCCCTGTGTTGTTTAGTATTGACGAAATATTTGTCCAACAAAAAGACAAAGAACATTCACCATTAAAAAAAAAAGAAAAAAAGAAGATAACTCCAAAACATGTATTTTTGGATTAATTTTTATGAAAAACTGAGATAAAACACTAAGAACACTGAAAAACACTGAGAAACACTAAGGCCTGAGAATGCCTTAGAAACACTGAGATACATATCGGAGCAGTTTTATTAAATAATATTAACTAAGTGGTAAAAAATACAAAAATAAAAAAGTAGCCAAATGCCTCGTCAGATAAGTCCTGATGACGCACGCACGAAAAAATGGGAAAAGTGAATGGTAATGAAGGGTAAGAAAGGGTTTGGAATGGTAAGGAAGGGTAAGGAAGGGTAAGGAACGGTTTGGAACCGTTTGAAAACGGTATGGTTTTTAAGTAATAAATTATCTTAATATTGAAAAATGTGAAAAATTGCAGACGATCGATAAAAAAGCAGGCGATAAAAAGAATTCACCAACTTTTCACCAAGTTGAAAATCGTATGAAACACAAATTTTTTAATGAAAAATATTTTTCAAATAAAAAATCGAATGAAACACAAATATTTAAATGAATCATATATGTATATGCATATAAGTATAAATCCAAAAATATACAAGTAAATGCATGAAAAAAATGAACACATGCATAAAACTCATAAAAAATGGATTTATATTTATATGTAATGATCCATGAAAAAAGTTGAAAAAAACTAAATTCATGTTCAAAATCATATGAAACACAAATATTTATATATAAAACAGATTATCCGATCTTCAGCTAAGTCTCAACAGATCGCAGCATAAACGCTGCTCTACTGAGAACAACACTGAGATCAGTAATCAAGTCGTTTGCAAGAAATCTTACACCCCGGCACTTAACCTTAGTAATAAGGCTTTGTCAAAGGAATCAGATTTACCCAATTCCTTCGGGACATATAATGGGGCAGTACTACATTTCCATACAGAAATGCATTTATTAGCCATCTCGACACCGAGATGCAAAAGTATTATTGCTTTGTCTAGGATGGATTCTGACTTAGAGGCTTTCAGTCATAAGCCACCAGACGTAGCATCACGCCATTATTCTATCGAATAAGCGTATATACCAAATGTCTGGACCTGCGGTTCCTCTCGTACTAAGCAGGACTACTATCGCAATAACTCTATGTACAGTAGGGTAAAACTAACCTGTCTCGCGACGGTCTAAACCCAGCTCACGTTCCCTATTAGTGGGTGAACAATCCAACGCTTTACGAATTCTGCTTCGTAATGATAGGAAGAGCCGACATCGAAGGATCAAAAAGCAACGTCGCTATGGACGCTTGGCTGCCACAAGCCAGTTATCCCTATGGTAACTTTTCTGACACCTCTTGTTATAAACTTCATAATCCAAAAGGATCGATAGGCCACGCTTTAACGGTCTGTATTCGTACTGAGAATCAAGATCAAGAATACTTTTCTCCTTTTAGTCTACGTGAGGTTTCTGTCCTCACTGAGTATTCCTTAGGACACCTGCGTTACTATTTGACAGATGTACCGCCCCAGTCAAACTCCCCGCCTGACAATGTCATCAGTGCGGATCATATCAATTCCAAGAATCAATATTTAAATCAAAAAGAAAGTCCGAAGACAATCTCCGTATTACTGAATAAGTAAAGAGTCGATAAAAGTAGGGGTATTTCACCGATGACCGAAGTCTCCCCCTTATACTACACCTCTTATGACTCTTCACAAAGTCAGACTAGAGTCAAGCTCAATAGGGTCTTCTTTCCCCGCTGTATTTGCCAAGCCCGTTCCCTTGGCTGTGATTTCGCTAGATAGTAGATAGGGACAGTGGGAATCTCGTTAATCCATTCGTGCGCGTCAGGACTTATCTGACGAGGCATTTGGCTACCTTAAGAGAGTCATAGTTACTCCCGCCGTTTACCCGCGCTTATATAAATTTCTTTAGATTAACATTCAGAGCACTGGGCAGAAATCACAAATAGTCAACGCACATAAACGCCTTCTATTTGCTCTGTTTTAATTAGACAGTCGGATTCCCCGAGTCCGTGTCAGTTCTAAGCTAATCGTTAAGTGTATATTGACTTTATAATCCGTAAAGATTATAAAAAGTTTAAGAATTCCACAATATCCAATAAAAACTAGTCCAAGTTCAGCCGAAGCATCCCTCAAACATGTTCTATCAAATAAAGTTTCATTCAAAAACCCAATATACTCGATTCTTAGAGCCAATCCTTTTCCCGAAGTTACGGATCTAATTTGCCGACTTCCCTTACCTACATTATTCTATCGACCAGAGGCTATTCACCTTGAAAACCTGATGCGGAATAAGGTACGGCTATGGAATACATTATTAGGGATCCCTCGTATTTTCAAGGGCCATATATAGCAATCAGAACATAACAAAAACCGTTATGCTTTTCAATACCTTTATCCATATCTCGAGATGATCTCATTCCATGGACAAAATATCTTAAATAGAGAAGAGATCTCTATTCTGAACTATATATGACGTATACGAGTTCATATAACGTTACCGTCCCATTTTGATTAACCGTAAAGAAAACCAAAAATCGTATTCTCATAGTGTAGGAATATTAACCTACTTCCCTTTCGGAAAACATGTGAATCAAACCGTAAAGAATAAAACACACATAATCAAAATAGCATGCGCTATTTCCTTAGGACCGACTGACCCACATTCAAATACTGTTCACGTGGAAACCTTTTTCACTTCGGCCTTCAAGGATCTCACTTGAATGTTTGCTACTATCACCAAGATCTGCACTAGTAGAAGCTCCAGTCCATTTTACAATGAAAACCTTCAACGCTAACTACTACACCCTCCTACATGTTATACTTTGTTCTCAACATAGTATAACAGTAAAGTATAGGTCTTTCGCTAGAGCGCCATCCATTTTCAGGGCTAGTTGATTCGGCAGGTGAGTTGTTACACACTCCTTAGCGGTTTACAACTTCCATGTCCACCGTCCTGCTGTCAATATCAACTAACACCTTTTATGGGGTCTCATGAGCAAAAAGTTTGGCACCTTAACTTTACTTGCGGTTCATCCCGCATCGCCAGTTCTGCTTACCAAAAATGGCCCACTTTCAACTATTATATTCAATGCACATGTTCAATTAAGAAACATATACATCATACCCATTAAGAGTATGAGAATAGGTTGAGAACATTTCGTTCCCAAGACCTCTAATCGTTCGCTTTACCGAGTATAACTATTTAAATTAGTTGAAGCTATCCTAAGGGAAACTTCGGAGGGAACCAGCTACTAGATGGTTCGATTAGTCTTTCGCCCCTATACCCAAGTCAGACGATCGATTTGCACGTCAGAACCGCTTCGGACTTCCATCAGAGTTTCCTCTGACTTCATCCTGCTCAGGCATAGTTCACCATCTTTCGGGTCTCATTGCATATGCTCTATCTCCACCCATTTGCAAGCAAATTAGATGGGACTATACTACTTGCTTTTCGTAAACGAAAAACAATCATATATCATATTCATAAAGAATACTTTACTTTCATTACGCCAATAAGTTTTGATCACTTAATGACTCGCACATACAATAAACTCCTTGGTCCGTGTTTCAAGACGGGACATATAGGTGATTGTCTTTTATACTGATATATAATGACTATCGTACAAAATAAAATTTTACAGATTAAAAAAGCCAACGTAAACGTTAACTCTTAAATGCCGCAAAATTTATTCTTTCCTTTAATCATTACAAGGACAATTAACCAAAAATTTTATCCATTATACCAGGATACATTCCGAAGAATGCCCTCTAATATAATTTCAAAAATCTCAATCAATTGTATCAGCACAATGGCAACAAGTGCATTCCATAAAAATAAACTACATTTATAAAATGATCCTTTCGAAAACATTTTATAAACTGTTACATTCGTACAGAACTTATTATTACCATCTTTCGACAACTCTATACGCTTCCACTCATTCAGTTTCACGTACTATTTAACTCTCTCTTCAGAGTTCTTTTCAACTTTCCCTCACGGTACTTGTTTGCTATCGGATTCATACATATATTTAGCTTTAGGTGAAGTTTACCACCTACTTTGGGCTGTGTTTCCAAACAACCCGACTCAAAGCATAAATTAAATATAATATATAAAATGTCTTAACAGGTCTATCACCTTCTATGGAACTCTAGTCAAAGAGAACTTAAGATATTATATATCATATAATAATAAATGCTATACGCTACAGTTCGCTTTACCATTACAGCAAAGAGATTCAGCGCTGAGCTTTTCCCGTTTCACTCGCAGTTACTAAGGGAATCCTTTTTAGTTTCTTTTCCTCCGCTTACTGATATGCTTAAGTTCAGCGGGTAGTCACACTTGATTTGAGATCATAAAAAGCGAAATAATATGCATATACGGAAAACATAAAAATAAAACCAAGATAAAGTAAAGCTTTTATCTCAAACAATAATCAAATTGTCGATTCAAGCACTTTATCATAAAAATTTTATTTTTATGAATAACGCTATTTCATACGAATATGAAATAATGCATATATCTCTATTACGTAAAAGTAAAGCTATATAGTTTTAACATAAAAGAAAAAACCAAAATCTTTACTTTGCTATACGAAAGGCATAATAAACCTTTCAACTATCATATCCTCAAAAAAGAGAATATAGTATAGATATATGATTCTCAAACAAATGTGCCAATGGTTAAAAACCATCGGCGCAATTTGCATTCGAAACTTTTTCATTCATGTAGTTTGCAAGTCATGAAAAATAACGCATTTTGCTGCGTTCTTCATCGATGTATGAACCGAGTGATCCACTGAATAAGCTTATTTCAACTTTTACGTATAAATGACTTTGTTTATAATCAAATAAAACATTATCTGGCGGATTCAATAAAGAAACCTCATTAATTCTATATTCCGTAAAGAATACTATCCATAAAAGCTTAATGAAAGCACGGCAATCACGCTTTCACTTTTATGATAGAAACCAGAAAAAAAGCCGTTCATAAAAAAAAAAAAAGCTCCAATAATGTCGTATATGAACTATCTCTTAAAGAGTTCTTGTAATGATCCGGCCAGCAGGTTCACCTACGGCCACCTTGTTACGACTTTTGCCCGGTTCAAGCCAATGCGATCAAATTGATTTTCATCTGAAAATCATATTCTGTAAGGAATATGATAACAAACAATCCTCAATCTTCTCGAATTAACCCAGTTCCGGGCAGCGACGGGCGGTGTGTACAAAGGACAGGGACGTAATCAGCGTAAGCTGATGACTTACACTTACTTGAAGTTCCTCGTTCACGAATAATAATTACAATATTCGATCCCAAATACGGAATAATTTGACTCGTTTACCAATTCTTTACAGAAATGGTCACACGCGCTGCAATTTTCATTGTAGCGCGCGTGCAGCCCCAGACATCTTAGGGCATCACAGACCTGTTATTGCTGGGTTTCTTACGACTGGAACGCCGCAAATCCCATTAAGAAGAAAAGAATCACGCTTTCTCCATAAAAGAAGAAAGGGAAGAATGATCTTTCTATTTAATTAAGCTCCAATCTCGTTCGTTATCGGAATTAACCAGACAAATCAATCCACGAACTAAGAACGGCCATGCACCACCATCCACCAAATCATGAAAAAGCTATCAATCTGTCAATCCTTATAGTGTCTAGACCGGGTGAGTTTTCCCGTGTTGAGTCAAATTAAGCCGCAGGCTCCACTTCTGGTGGTGACCTTCCGTCAATTCCTTTAAGTTTCAACTTTGCAACCATACTTCCCCCGGAACCGAAAGACTTTCGTTTCCGGGAAGCTCGTTTCAAGGGCAAATATAAAATATCCACCCGAAACTCGCTAGATGGCATAGTTTACGGTCAGAACTAGGGCGGTATCTGATCGCCTTCGATCCTCTGACTTTCGTTCTTGATTAATGAAAACATTCTTGGCAAATGCCTTCGCTGTAGTTCGTCTCGCAAGGGTCCACGAATTTCACCTCTCGCCCTGCGATACGGATGCCCCCGTTTGTTCCTTTTAATCATTACTATGGTAAGTAAAACCAATAAAACATGAACCATAGTCATGTTCTATTATTCCATGCAAAACCATACAAGCTTACGCCTGTTTTGAGCACTCTGATTTATTCAAAGTAAACTCATAAGACATTACTTTTCGTAAAAAAAGTAAAAATCTTATAAAAAACATTTAGTATTAGTTACAATCCAAAGGATGAACTAACCTATCATGTACAGATCCAACTACGAGCTTTTTAACCGCAACAACAATTCAATGCAGTATGAGAGCTGGAATTACCGCGGCTGCTGGCACCAGACTTGCCCTCTCATTGATACTCTTTAATGATTTTAAAATCAAACCATTCCAATGATCCATCCCCGAAGGAATAGATCTTGTCATTTCTCGTCACTACCTCCTCGTACTGAGAGTGGGTAATTTTCGCGCCTGCTGCCTTCCTTGGATGTAAACGCCGTTTCTCAGGCATTTTCTCCGGAGTCGTACCCTAATACCCCGTTATCCGTCAAAACCATATAAGTACTATATACTTATATAGAAAGTTGATAGATCAGACACTTGAATGACATGTCGTCGGTACAAGACCATACGATCAGCAGATATATTCAGTTTCAACACAAAACATCCCGAAGAATGCTTGGTTTTAATACTAATATACGCAATGTTTTTTTACAAAAACATCTTTTATGCATGTATTAGCTCCAGAATTACCACAGTTATCCATGTAGGATAAAAGTCAAAATCAAGTAAATTTTAGCTGTTATAATGAGCCATACGCGGTTTCGTGTTTAATTACACATGTACTTAGACATGCATGGCTTAATCTTTGAAATGACCACATCAATCAGACAGGATCAATCAGATATATGTCTTTTTATAGAACAAAATATCTTTTAAGAAAAAAAGTATATAGTATGTAACTTAATCATACTTCAACTTTTTATATATGACTATCAAAGTCACATCGCTCTTTTCAACAACTTATACATAAGTATATGTAAAAAGCTATTTTCCTTTTACTTATAGTCAGCATAAATGCTAAACGTACGAGTAAACATTCCATAAAGAATGTCACACTCTTATATCTCAGAATACATAGCAATAGATGTTCAAATTCATGAAACTCATCCATTACCATATCGCAAAGGAATGTAAAAATCAAAATACACTCAGAAATATCCAAAAAGTAAAACTTTTTTTCAATTTCTTCTTTTATTTTTCTTTTCTTCCTTCACGAAGCAGAAATGCATTATAACAGATACCATACAATAAAACCAAGATAAAGTAAAGCTTTTATCTCAAACAATAATCAAATTGTCGATTCAAGCACTTTATCATAAAAATTTTATTTTTATGAATAACGCTATTTCATACGAATATGAAATAATGCATATATCTCTATTACGTAAAAGTAAAGCTATATAGTTTTAACATAAAAGAAAAAACCAAAATCTTTACTTTGCTATACGAAAGGCATAATAAACCTTTCAACTATCATATCCTCAAAAAAGAGAATATAGTATAGATATATGATTCTCAAACAAATGTGCCAATGGTTAAAAACCATCGGCGCAATTTGCATTCGAAACTTTTTCATTCATGTAGTTTGCAAGTCATGAAAAATAACGCATTTTGCTGCGTTCTTCATCGATGTATGAACCGAGTGATCCACTGAATAAGCTTATTTCAACTTTTACGTATAAATGACTTTGTTTATAATCAAATAAAACATTATCTGGCGGATTCAATAAAGAAACCTCATTAATTCTATATTCCGTAAAGAATACTATCCATAAAAGCTTAATGAAAGCACGGCAATCACGCTTTCACTTTTATGATAGAAACCAGAAAAAAAGCCGTTCATAAAAAAAAAAAAAGCTCCAATAATGTCGTATATGAACTATCTCTTAAAGAGTTCTTGTAATGATCCGGCCAGCAGGTTCACCTACGGCCACCTTGTTACGACTTTTGCCCGGTTCAAGCCAATGCGATCAAATTGATTTTCATCTGAAAATCATATTCTGTAAGGAATATGATAACAAACAATCCTCAATCTTCTCGAATTAACCCAGTTCCGGGCAGCGACGGGCGGTGTGTACAAAGGACAGGGACGTAATCAGCGTAAGCTGATGACTTACACTTACTTGAAGTTCCTCGTTCACGAATAATAATTACAATATTCGATCCCAAATACGGAATAATTTGACTCGTTTACCAATTCTTTACAGAAATGGTCACACGCGCTGCAATTTTCATTGTAGCGCGCGTGCAGCCCCAGACATCTTAGGGCATCACAGACCTGTTATTGCTGGGTTTCTTACGACTGGAACGCCGCAAATCCCATTAAGAAGAAAAGAATCACGCTTTCTCCATAAAAGAAGAAAGGGAAGAATGATCTTTCTATTTAATTAAGCTCCAATCTCGTTCGTTATCGGAATTAACCAGACAAATCAATCCACGAACTAAGAACGGCCATGCACCACCATCCACCAAATCATGAAAAAGCTATCAATCTGTCAATCCTTATAGTGTCTAGACCGGGTGAGTTTTCCCGTGTTGAGTCAAATTAAGCCGCAGGCTCCACTTCTGGTGGTGACCTTCCGTCAATTCCTTTAAGTTTCAACTTTGCAACCATACTTCCCCCGGAACCGAAAGACTTTCGTTTCCGGGAAGCTCGTTTCAAGGGCAAATATAAAATATCCACCCGAAACTCGCTAGATGGCATAGTTTACGGTCAGAACTAGGGCGGTATCTGATCGCCTTCGATCCTCTGACTTTCGTTCTTGATTAATGAAAACATTCTTGGCAAATGCCTTCGCTGTAGTTCGTCTCGCAAGGGTCCACGAATTTCACCTCTCGCCCTGCGATACGGATGCCCCCGTTTGTTCCTTTTAATCATTACTATGGTAAGTAAAACCAATAAAACATGAACCATAGTCATGTTCTATTATTCCATGCAAAACCATACAAGCTTACGCCTGTTTTGAGCACTCTGATTTATTCAAAGTAAACTCATAAGACATTACTTTTCGTAAAAAAAGTAAAAATCTTATAAAAAACATTTAGTATTAGTTACAATCCAAAGGATGAACTAACCTATCATGTACAGATCCAACTACGAGCTTTTTAACCGCAACAACAATTCAATGCAGTATGAGAGCTGGAATTACCGCGGCTGCTGGCACCAGACTTGCCCTCTCATTGATACTCTTTAATGATTTTAAAATCAAACCATTCCAATGATCCATCCCCGAAGGAATAGATCTTGTCATTTCTCGTCACTACCTCCTCGTACTGAGAGTGGGTAATTTTCGCGCCTGCTGCCTTCCTTGGATGTAAACGCCGTTTCTCAGGCATTTTCTCCGGAGTCGTACCCTAATACCCCGTTATCCGTCAAAACCATATAAGTACTATATACTTATATAGAAAGTTGATAGATCAGACACTTGAATGACATGTCGTCGGTACAAGACCATACGATCAGCAGATATATTCAGTTTCAACACAAAACATCCCGAAGAATGCTTGGTTTTAATACTAATATACGCAATGTTTTTTTACAAAAACATCTTTTATGCATGTATTAGCTCCAGAATTACCACAGTTATCCATGTAGGATAAAAGTCAAAATCAAGTAAATTTTAGCTGTTATAATGAGCCATACGCGGTTTCGTGTTTAATTACACATGTACTTAGACATGCATGGCTTAATCTTTGAAATGACCACATCAATCAGACAGGATCAATCAGATATATGTCTTTTTATAGAACAAAATATCTTTTAAGAAAAAAAGTATATAGTATGTAACTTAATCATACTTCAACTTTTTATATATGACTATCAAAGTCACATCGCTCTTTTCAACAACTTATACATAAGTATATGTAAAAAGCTATTTTCCTTTTACTTATAGTCAGCATAAATGCTAAACGTACGAGTAAACATTCCATAAAGAATGTCACACTCTTATATCTCAGAATACATAGCAATAGATGTTCAAATTCATGAAACTCATCCATTACCATATCGCAAAGGAATGTAAAAATCAAAATACACTCAGAAATATCCAAAAAGTAAAACTTTTTTTCAATTTCTTCTTTTATTTTTCTTTTCTTCCTTCACGAAGCAGAAATGCATTATAACAGATACCATACAGAACTGAGATCCGGTGTTTTTTGGGTAACTCAAGTATGGAGAAATCGAAAAAATGGGTTTCCAAACCTCCCCGGGGACATCTTGGGGTACTTTGGGGTACCTCGGGGTCAAAAATTTTTGAATTTTTTTTTGCTTAAAATCACTCAAAATCACCTCTAAACTCATTTTTTATGCAGTTTTATGCATAAAAACGCAAAATTTAACCTTAGAAATGTCAAAAACACTCTAAAACACAATTTTTAGAAAAAAATTATTTTTATATGCCAAACCATATAACTTTGAAAAAAATTTTATGCGACATATGCATTCAAAAAACACAATTTACGGCTCAATCATATAAAAATCTTTTTTTTGCCTAAAACAACCCCAAATCAATTCTAAACCTATTTTTTATGCAGTTTTATACATAAAAACATAATATAAGATTATAAAAATGACAAAAATACCCTAAAACACAATTTTTAGAAAAAAATTATTTTTATATGCCAAACCATATAACTTTGAAAAAAATTTTATGCGACATATGCATTCAAAAAAACGCTATTTATGGCTCAATTTTTTTTCTTCTTACAAATTCAGAATTCTGAATCCGACACCGATACAAACTACAAAAAAAGGAGATTCTTCATCTCCTTTTTTTGTAGTTTGTACTTTTCTCACCTTTTTTGCACTTTTCAAATGTTTTTTTTTCTTTCCACTTATTTTGAAATTTTTGATGACGGACTTTGAAATTTACGAAATCTTTTTTTTCCCTGTGTTGTTTAGTATTGACGAAATATTTGTCCAACAAAAAGACAAAGAACATTCACCATTAAAAAAAAAAGAAAAAAAGAAGATAACTCCAAAACATGTATTTTTGGATTAATTTTTATGAAAAACTGAGATAAAACACTAAGAACACTGAAAAACACTGAGAAACACTAAGGCCTGAGAATGCCTTAGAAACACTGAGATACATATCGGAGCAGTTTTATTAAATAATATTAACTAAGTGGTAAAAAATACAAAAATAAAAAAGTAGCCAAATGCCTCGTCAGATAAGTCCTGATGACGCACGCACGAAAAAATGGGAAAAGTGAATGGTAATGAAGGGTAAGAAAGGGTTTGGAATGGTAAGGAAGGGTAAGGAAGGGTAAGGAACGGTTTGGAACCGTTTGAAAACGGTATGGTTTTTAAGTAATAAATTATCTTAATATTGAAAAATGTGAAAAATTGCAGACGATCGATAAAAAAGCAGGCGATAAAAAGAATTCACCAACTTTTCACCAAGTTGAAAATCGTATGAAACACAAATTTTTTAATGAAAAATATTTTTCAAATAAAAAATCGAATGAAACACAAATATTTAAATGAATCATATATGTATATGCATATAAGTATAAATCCAAAAATATACAAGTAAATGCATGAAAAAAATGAACACATGCATAAAACTCATAAAAAATGGATTTATATTTATATGTAATGATCCATGAAAAAAGTTGAAAAAAACTAAATTCATGTTCAAAATCATATGAAACACAAATATTTATATATAAAACAGATTATCCGATCTTCAGCTAAGTCTCAACAGATCGCAGCATAAACGCTGCTCTACTGAGAACAACACTGAGATCAGTAATCAAGTCGTTTGCAAGAAATCTTACACCCCGGCACTTAACCTTAGTAATAAGGCTTTGTCAAAGGAATCAGATTTACCCAATTCCTTCGGGACATATAATGGGGCAGTACTACATTTCCATACAGAAATGCATTTATTAGCCATCTCGACACCGAGATGCAAAAGTATTATTGCTTTGTCTAGGATGGATTCTGACTTAGAGGCTTTCAGTCATAAGCCACCAGACGTAGCATCACGCCATTATTCTATCGAATAAGCGTATATACCAAATGTCTGGACCTGCGGTTCCTCTCGTACTAAGCAGGACTACTATCGCAATAACTCTATGTACAGTAGGGTAAAACTAACCTGTCTCGCGACGGTCTAAACCCAGCTCACGTTCCCTATTAGTGGGTGAACAATCCAACGCTTTACGAATTCTGCTTCGTAATGATAGGAAGAGCCGACATCGAAGGATCAAAAAGCAACGTCGCTATGGACGCTTGGCTGCCACAAGCCAGTTATCCCTATGGTAACTTTTCTGACACCTCTTGTTATAAACTTCATAATCCAAAAGGATCGATAGGCCACGCTTTAACGGTCTGTATTCGTACTGAGAATCAAGATCAAGAATACTTTTCTCCTTTTAGTCTACGTGAGGTTTCTGTCCTCACTGAGTATTCCTTAGGACACCTGCGTTACTATTTGACAGATGTACCGCCCCAGTCAAACTCCCCGCCTGACAATGTCATCAGTGCGGATCATATCAATTCCAAGAATCAATATTTAAATCAAAAAGAAAGTCCGAAGACAATCTCCGTATTACTGAATAAGTAAAGAGTCGATAAAAGTAGGGGTATTTCACCGATGACCGAAGTCTCCCCCTTATACTACACCTCTTATGACTCTTCACAAAGTCAGACTAGAGTCAAGCTCAATAGGGTCTTCTTTCCCCGCTGTATTTGCCAAGCCCGTTCCCTTGGCTGTGATTTCGCTAGATAGTAGATAGGGACAGTGGGAATCTCGTTAATCCATTCGTGCGCGTCAGGACTTATCTGACGAGGCATTTGGCTACCTTAAGAGAGTCATAGTTACTCCCGCCGTTTACCCGCGCTTATATAAATTTCTTTAGATTAACATTCAGAGCACTGGGCAGAAATCACAAATAGTCAACGCACATAAACGCCTTCTATTTGCTCTGTTTTAATTAGACAGTCGGATTCCCCGAGTCCGTGTCAGTTCTAAGCTAATCGTTAAGTGTATATTGACTTTATAATCCGTAAAGATTATAAAAAGTTTAAGAATTCCACAATATCCAATAAAAACTAGTCCAAGTTCAGCCGAAGCATCCCTCAAACATGTTCTATCAAATAAAGTTTCATTCAAAAACCCAATATACTCGATTCTTAGAGCCAATCCTTTTCCCGAAGTTACGGATCTAATTTGCCGACTTCCCTTACCTACATTATTCTATCGACCAGAGGCTATTCACCTTGAAAACCTGATGCGGAATAAGGTACGGCTATGGAATACATTATTAGGGATCCCTCGTATTTTCAAGGGCCATATATAGCAATCAGAACATAACAAAAACCGTTATGCTTTTCAATACCTTTATCCATATCTCGAGATGATCTCATTCCATGGACAAAATATCTTAAATAGAGAAGAGATCTCTATTCTGAACTATATATGACGTATACGAGTTCATATAACGTTACCGTCCCATTTTGATTAACCGTAAAGAAAACCAAAAATCGTATTCTCATAGTGTAGGAATATTAACCTACTTCCCTTTCGGAAAACATGTGAATCAAACCGTAAAGAATAAAACACACATAATCAAAATAGCATGCGCTATTTCCTTAGGACCGACTGACCCACATTCAAATACTGTTCACGTGGAAACCTTTTTCACTTCGGCCTTCAAGGATCTCACTTGAATGTTTGCTACTATCACCAAGATCTGCACTAGTAGAAGCTCCAGTCCATTTTACAATGAAAACCTTCAACGCTAACTACTACACCCTCCTACATGTTATACTTTGTTCTCAACATAGTATAACAGTAAAGTATAGGTCTTTCGCTAGAGCGCCATCCATTTTCAGGGCTAGTTGATTCGGCAGGTGAGTTGTTACACACTCCTTAGCGGTTTACAACTTCCATGTCCACCGTCCTGCTGTCAATATCAACTAACACCTTTTATGGGGTCTCATGAGCAAAAAGTTTGGCACCTTAACTTTACTTGCGGTTCATCCCGCATCGCCAGTTCTGCTTACCAAAAATGGCCCACTTTCAACTATTATATTCAATGCACATGTTCAATTAAGAAACATATACATCATACCCATTAAGAGTATGAGAATAGGTTGAGAACATTTCGTTCCCAAGACCTCTAATCGTTCGCTTTACCGAGTATAACTATTTAAATTAGTTGAAGCTATCCTAAGGGAAACTTCGGAGGGAACCAGCTACTAGATGGTTCGATTAGTCTTTCGCCCCTATACCCAAGTCAGACGATCGATTTGCACGTCAGAACCGCTTCGGACTTCCATCAGAGTTTCCTCTGACTTCATCCTGCTCAGGCATAGTTCACCATCTTTCGGGTCTCATTGCATATGCTCTATCTCCACCCATTTGCAAGCAAATTAGATGGGACTATACTACTTGCTTTTCGTAAACGAAAAACAATCATATATCATATTCATAAAGAATACTTTACTTTCATTACGCCAATAAGTTTTGATCACTTAATGACTCGCACATACAATAAACTCCTTGGTCCGTGTTTCAAGACGGGACATATAGGTGATTGTCTTTTATACTGATATATAATGACTATCGTACAAAATAAAATTTTACAGATTAAAAAAGCCAACGTAAACGTTAACTCTTAAATGCCGCAAAATTTATTCTTTCCTTTAATCATTACAAGGACAATTAACCAAAAATTTTATCCATTATACCAGGATACATTCCGAAGAATGCCCTCTAATATAATTTCAAAAATCTCAATCAATTGTATCAGCACAATGGCAACAAGTGCATTCCATAAAAATAAACTACATTTATAAAATGATCCTTTCGAAAACATTTTATAAACTGTTACATTCGTACAGAACTTATTATTACCATCTTTCGACAACTCTATACGCTTCCACTCATTCAGTTTCACGTACTATTTAACTCTCTCTTCAGAGTTCTTTTCAACTTTCCCTCACGGTACTTGTTTGCTATCGGATTCATACATATATTTAGCTTTAGGTGAAGTTTACCACCTACTTTGGGCTGTGTTTCCAAACAACCCGACTCAAAGCATAAATTAAATATAATATATAAAATGTCTTAACAGGTCTATCACCTTCTATGGAACTCTAGTCAAAGAGAACTTAAGATATTATATATCATATAATAATAAATGCTATACGCTACAGTTCGCTTTACCATTACAGCAAAGAGATTCAGCGCTGAGCTTTTCCCGTTTCACTCGCAGTTACTAAGGGAATCCTTTTTAGTTTCTTTTCCTCCGCTTACTGATATGCTTAAGTTCAGCGGGTAGTCACACTTGATTTGAGATCATAAAAAGCGAAATAATATGCATATACGGAAAACATAAAAATAAAACCAAGATAAAGTAAAGCTTTTATCTCAAACAATAATCAAATTGTCGATTCAAGCACTTTATCATAAAAATTTTATTTTTATGAATAACGCTATTTCATACGAATATGAAATAATGCATATATCTCTATTACGTAAAAGTAAAGCTATATAGTTTTAACATAAAAGAAAAAACCAAAATCTTTACTTTGCTATACGAAAGGCATAATAAACCTTTCAACTATCATATCCTCAAAAAAGAGAATATAGTATAGATATATGATTCTCAAACAAATGTGCCAATGGTTAAAAACCATCGGCGCAATTTGCATTCGAAACTTTTTCATTCATGTAGTTTGCAAGTCATGAAAAATAACGCATTTTGCTGCGTTCTTCATCGATGTATGAACCGAGTGATCCACTGAATAAGCTTATTTCAACTTTTACGTATAAATGACTTTGTTTATAATCAAATAAAACATTATCTGGCGGATTCAATAAAGAAACCTCATTAATTCTATATTCCGTAAAGAATACTATCCATAAAAGCTTAATGAAAGCACGGCAATCACGCTTTCACTTTTATGATAGAAACCAGAAAAAAAGCCGTTCATAAAAAAAAAAAAAGCTCCAATAATGTCGTATATGAACTATCTCTTAAAGAGTTCTTGTAATGATCCGGCCAGCAGGTTCACCTACGGCCACCTTGTTACGACTTTTGCCCGGTTCAAGCCAATGCGATCAAATTGATTTTCATCTGAAAATCATATTCTGTAAGGAATATGATAACAAACAATCCTCAATCTTCTCGAATTAACCCAGTTCCGGGCAGCGACGGGCGGTGTGTACAAAGGACAGGGACGTAATCAGCGTAAGCTGATGACTTACACTTACTTGAAGTTCCTCGTTCACGAATAATAATTACAATATTCGATCCCAAATACGGAATAATTTGACTCGTTTACCAATTCTTTACAGAAATGGTCACACGCGCTGCAATTTTCATTGTAGCGCGCGTGCAGCCCCAGACATCTTAGGGCATCACAGACCTGTTATTGCTGGGTTTCTTACGACTGGAACGCCGCAAATCCCATTAAGAAGAAAAGAATCACGCTTTCTCCATAAAAGAAGAAAGGGAAGAATGATCTTTCTATTTAATTAAGCTCCAATCTCGTTCGTTATCGGAATTAACCAGACAAATCAATCCACGAACTAAGAACGGCCATGCACCACCATCCACCAAATCATGAAAAAGCTATCAATCTGTCAATCCTTATAGTGTCTAGACCGGGTGAGTTTTCCCGTGTTGAGTCAAATTAAGCCGCAGGCTCCACTTCTGGTGGTGACCTTCCGTCAATTCCTTTAAGTTTCAACTTTGCAACCATACTTCCCCCGGAACCGAAAGACTTTCGTTTCCGGGAAGCTCGTTTCAAGGGCAAATATAAAATATCCACCCGAAACTCGCTAGATGGCATAGTTTACGGTCAGAACTAGGGCGGTATCTGATCGCCTTCGATCCTCTGACTTTCGTTCTTGATTAATGAAAACATTCTTGGCAAATGCCTTCGCTGTAGTTCGTCTCGCAAGGGTCCACGAATTTCACCTCTCGCCCTGCGATACGGATGCCCCCGTTTGTTCCTTTTAATCATTACTATGGTAAGTAAAACCAATAAAACATGAACCATAGTCATGTTCTATTCAACGCTAACTACTACACCCTCCTACATGTTATACTTTGTTCTCAACATAGTATAACAGTAAAGTATAGGTCTTTCGCTAGAGCGCCATCCATTTTCAGGGCTAGTTGATTCGGCAGGTGAGTTGTTACACACTCCTTAGCGGTTTACAACTTCCATGTCCACCGTCCTGCTGTCAATATCAACTAACACCTTTTATGGGGTCTCATGAGCAAAAAGTTTGGCACCTTAACTTTACTTGCGGTTCATCCCGCATCGCCAGTTCTGCTTACCAAAAATGGCCCACTTTCAACTATTATATTCAATGCACATGTTCAATTAAGAAACATATACATCATACCCATTAAGAGTATGAGAATAGGTTGAGAACATTTCGTTCCCAAGACCTCTAATCGTTCGCTTTACCGAGTATAACTATTTAAATTAGTTGAAGCTATCCTAAGGGAAACTTCGGAGGGAACCAGCTACTAGATGGTTCGATTAGTCTTTCGCCCCTATACCCAAGTCAGACGATCGATTTGCACGTCAGAACCGCTTCGGACTTCCATCAGAGTTTCCTCTGACTTCATCCTGCTCAGGCATAGTTCACCATCTTTCGGGTCTCATTGCATATGCTCTATCTCCACCCATTTGCAAGCAAATTAGATGGGACTATACTACTTGCTTTTCGTAAACGAAAAACAATCATATATCATATTCATAAAGAATACTTTACTTTCATTACGCCAATAAGTTTTGATCACTTAATGACTCGCACATACAATAAACTCCTTGGTCCGTGTTTCAAGACGGGACATATAGGTGATTGTCTTTTATACTGATATATAATGACTATCGTACAAAATAAAATTTTACAGATTAAAAAAGCCAACGTAAACGTTAACTCTTAAATGCCGCAAAATTTATTCTTTCCTTTAATCATTACAAGGACAATTAACCAAAAATTTTATCCATTATACCAGGATACATTCCGAAGAATGCCCTCTAATATAATTTCAAAAATCTCAATCAATTGTATCAGCACAATGGCAACAAGTGCATTCCATAAAAATAAACTACATTTATAAAATGATCCTTTCGAAAACATTTTATAAACTGTTACATTCGTACAGAACTTATTATTACCATCTTTCGACAACTCTATACGCTTCCACTCATTCAGTTTCACGTACTATTTAACTCTCTCTTCAGAGTTCTTTTCAACTTTCCCTCACGGTACTTGTTTGCTATCGGATTCATACATATATTTAGCTTTAGGTGAAGTTTACCACCTACTTTGGGCTGTGTTTCCAAACAACCCGACTCAAAGCATAAATTAAATATAATATATAAAATGTCTTAACAGGTCTATCACCTTCTATGGAACTCTAGTCAAAGAGAACTTAAGATATTATATATCATATAATAATAAATGCTATACGCTACAGTTCGCTTTACCATTACAGCAAAGAGATTCAGCGCTGAGCTTTTCCCGTTTCACTCGCAGTTACTAAGGGAATCCTTTTTAGTTTCTTTTCCTCCGCTTACTGATATGCTTAAGTTCAGCGGGTAGTCACACTTGATTTGAGATCATAAAAAGCGAAATAATATGCATATACGGAAAACATAAAAATAAAACCAAGATAAAGTAAAGCTTTTATCTCAAACAATAATCAAATTGTCGATTCAAGCACTTTATCATAAAAATTTTATTTTTATGAATAACGCTATTTCATACGAATATGAAATAATGCATATATCTCTATTACGTAAAAGTAAAGCTATATAGTTTTAACATAAAAGAAAAAACCAAAATCTTTACTTTGCTATACGAAAGGCATAATAAACCTTTCAACTATCATATCCTCAAAAAAGAGAATATAGTATAGATATATGATTCTCAAACAAATGTGCCAATGGTTAAAAACCATCGGCGCAATTTGCATTCGAAACTTTTTCATTCATGTAGTTTGCAAGTCATGAAAAATAACGCATTTTGCTGCGTTCTTCATCGATGTATGAACCGAGTGATCCACTGAATAAGCTTATTTCAACTTTTACGTATAAATGACTTTGTTTATAATCAAATAAAACATTATCTGGCGGATTCAATAAAGAAACCTCATTAATTCTATATTCCGTAAAGAATACTATCCATAAAAGCTTAATGAAAGCACGGCAATCACGCTTTCACTTTTATGATAGAAACCAGAAAAAAAGCCGTTCATAAAAAAAAAAAAAGCTCCAATAATGTCGTATATGAACTATCTCTTAAAGAGTTCTTGTAATGATCCGGCCAGCAGGTTCACCTACGGCCACCTTGTTACGACTTTTGCCCGGTTCAAGCCAATGCGATCAAATTGATTTTCATCTGAAAATCATATTCTGTAAGGAATATGATAACAAACAATCCTCAATCTTCTCGAATTAACCCAGTTCCGGGCAGCGACGGGCGGTGTGTACAAAGGACAGGGACGTAATCAGCGTAAGCTGATGACTTACACTTACTTGAAGTTCCTCGTTCACGAATAATAATTACAATATTCGATCCCAAATACGGAATAATTTGACTCGTTTACCAATTCTTTACAGAAATGGTCACACGCGCTGCAATTTTCATTGTAGCGCGCGTGCAGCCCCAGACATCTTAGGGCATCACAGACCTGTTATTGCTGGGTTTCTTACGACTGGAACGCCGCAAATCCCATTAAGAAGAAAAGAATCACGCTTTCTCCATAAAAGAAGAAAGGGAAGAATGATCTTTCTATTTAATTAAGCTCCAATCTCGTTCGTTATCGGAATTAACCAGACAAATCAATCCACGAACTAAGAACGGCCATGCACCACCATCCACCAAATCATGAAAAAGCTATCAATCTGTCAATCCTTATAGTGTCTAGACCGGGTGAGTTTTCCCGTGTTGAGTCAAATTAAGCCGCAGGCTCCACTTCTGGTGGTGACCTTCCGTCAATTCCTTTAAGTTTCAACTTTGCAACCATACTTCCCCCGGAACCGAAAGACTTTCGTTTCCGGGAAGCTCGTTTCAAGGGCAAATATAAAATATCCACCCGAAACTCGCTAGATGGCATAGTTTACGGTCAGAACTAGGGCGGTATCTGATCGCCTTCGATCCTCTGACTTTCGTTCTTGATTAATGAAAACATTCTTGGCAAATGCCTTCGCTGTAGTTCGTCTCGCAAGGGTCCACGAATTTCACCTCTCGCCCTGCGATACGGATGCCCCCGTTTGTTCCTTTTAATCATTACTATGGTAAGTAAAACCAATAAAACATGAACCATAGTCATGTTCTATTCAACGCTAACTACTACACCCTCCTACATGTTATACTTTGTTCTCAACATAGTATAACAGTAAAGTATAGGTCTTTCGCTAGAGCGCCATCCATTTTCAGGGCTAGTTGATTCGGCAGGTGAGTTGTTACACACTCCTTAGCGGTTTACAACTTCCATGTCCACCGTCCTGCTGTCAATATCAACTAACACCTTTTATGGGGTCTCATGAGCAAAAAGTTTGGCACCTTAACTTTACTTGCGGTTCATCCCGCATCGCCAGTTCTGCTTACCAAAAATGGCCCACTTTCAACTATTATATTCAATGCACATGTTCAATTAAGAAACATATACATCATACCCATTAAGAGTATGAGAATAGGTTGAGAACATTTCGTTCCCAAGACCTCTAATCGTTCGCTTTACCGAGTATAACTATTTAAATTAGTTGAAGCTATCCTAAGGGAAACTTCGGAGGGAACCAGCTACTAGATGGTTCGATTAGTCTTTCGCCCCTATACCCAAGTCAGACGATCGATTTGCACGTCAGAACCGCTTCGGACTTCCATCAGAGTTTCCTCTGACTTCATCCTGCTCAGGCATAGTTCACCATCTTTCGGGTCTCATTGCATATGCTCTATCTCCACCCATTTGCAAGCAAATTAGATGGGACTATACTACTTGCTTTTCGTAAACGAAAAACAATCATATATCATATTCATAAAGAATACTTTACTTTCATTACGCCAATAAGTTTTGATCACTTAATGACTCGCACATACAATAAACTCCTTGGTCCGTGTTTCAAGACGGGACATATAGGTGATTGTCTTTTATACTGATATATAATGACTATCGTACAAAATAAAATTTTACAGATTAAAAAAGCCAACGTAAACGTTAACTCTTAAATGCCGCAAAATTTATTCTTTCCTTTAATCATTACAAGGACAATTAACCAAAAATTTTATCCATTATACCAGGATACATTCCGAAGAATGCCCTCTAATATAATTTCAAAAATCTCAATCAATTGTATCAGCACAATGGCAACAAGTGCATTCCATAAAAATAAACTACATTTATAAAATGATCCTTTCGAAAACATTTTATAAACTGTTACATTCGTACAGAACTTATTATTACCATCTTTCGACAACTCTATACGCTTCCACTCATTCAGTTTCACGTACTATTTAACTCTCTCTTCAGAGTTCTTTTCAACTTTCCCTCACGGTACTTGTTTGCTATCGGATTCATACATATATTTAGCTTTAGGTGAAGTTTACCACCTACTTTGGGCTGTGTTTCCAAACAACCCGACTCAAAGCATAAATTAAATATAATATATAAAATGTCTTAACAGGTCTATCACCTTCTATGGAACTCTAGTCAAAGAGAACTTAAGATATTATATATCATATAATAATAAATGCTATACGCTACAGTTCGCTTTACCATTACAGCAAAGAGATTCAGCGCTGAGCTTTTCCCGTTTCACTCGCAGTTACTAAGGGAATCCTTTTTAGTTTCTTTTCCTCCGCTTACTGATATGCTTAAGTTCAGCGGGTAGTCACACTTGATTTGAGATCATAAAAAGCGAAATAATATGCATATACGGAAAACATAAAAATAAAACCAAGATAAAGTAAAGCTTTTATCTCAAACAATAATCAAATTGTCGATTCAAGCACTTTATCATAAAAATTTTATTTTTATGAATAACGCTATTTCATACGAATATGAAATAATGCATATATCTCTATTACGTAAAAGTAAAGCTATATAGTTTTAACATAAAAGAAAAAACCAAAATCTTTACTTTGCTATACGAAAGGCATAATAAACCTTTCAACTATCATATCCTCAAAAAAGAGAATATAGTATAGATATATGATTCTCAAACAAATGTGCCAATGGTTAAAAACCATCGGCGCAATTTGCATTCGAAACTTTTTCATTCATGTAGTTTGCAAGTCATGAAAAATAACGCATTTTGCTGCGTTCTTCATCGATGTATGAACCGAGTGATCCACTGAATAAGCTTATTTCAACTTTTACGTATAAATGACTTTGTTTATAATCAAATAAAACATTATCTGGCGGATTCAATAAAGAAACCTCATTAATTCTATATTCCGTAAAGAATACTATCCATAAAAGCTTAATGAAAGCACGGCAATCACGCTTTCACTTTTATGATAGAAACCAGAAAAAAAGCCGTTCATAAAAAAAAAAAAAGCTCCAATAATGTCGTATATGAACTATCTCTTAAAGAGTTCTTGTAATGATCCGGCCAGCAGGTTCACCTACGGCCACCTTGTTACGACTTTTGCCCGGTTCAAGCCAATGCGATCAAATTGATTTTCATCTGAAAATCATATTCTGTAAGGAATATGATAACAAACAATCCTCAATCTTCTCGAATTAACCCAGTTCCGGGCAGCGACGGGCGGTGTGTACAAAGGACAGGGACGTAATCAGCGTAAGCTGATGACTTACACTTACTTGAAGTTCCTCGTTCACGAATAATAATTACAATATTCGATCCCAAATACGGAATAATTTGACTCGTTTACCAATTCTTTACAGAAATGGTCACACGCGCTGCAATTTTCATTGTAGCGCGCGTGCAGCCCCAGACATCTTAGGGCATCACAGACCTGTTATTGCTGGGTTTCTTACGACTGGAACGCCGCAAATCCCATTAAGAAGAAAAGAATCACGCTTTCTCCATAAAAGAAGAAAGGGAAGAATGATCTTTCTATTTAATTAAGCTCCAATCTCGTTCGTTATCGGAATTAACCAGACAAATCAATCCACGAACTAAGAACGGCCATGCACCACCATCCACCAAATCATGAAAAAGCTATCAATCTGTCAATCCTTATAGTGTCTAGACCGGGTGAGTTTTCCCGTGTTGAGTCAAATTAAGCCGCAGGCTCCACTTCTGGTGGTGACCTTCCGTCAATTCCTTTAAGTTTCAACTTTGCAACCATACTTCCCCCGGAACCGAAAGACTTTCGTTTCCGGGAAGCTCGTTTCAAGGGCAAATATAAAATATCCACCCGAAACTCGCTAGATGGCATAGTTTACGGTCAGAACTAGGGCGGTATCTGATCGCCTTCGATCCTCTGACTTTCGTTCTTGATTAATGAAAACATTCTTGGCAAATGCCTTCGCTGTAGTTCGTCTCGCAAGGGTCCACGAATTTCACCTCTCGCCCTGCGATACGGATGCCCCCGTTTGTTCCTTTTAATCATTACTATGGTAAGTAAAACCAATAAAACATGAACCATAGTCATGTTCTATTATTCCATGCAAAACCATACAAGCTTACGCCTGTTTTGAGCACTCTGATTTATTCAAAGTAAACTCATAAGACATTACTTTTCGTAAAAAAAGTAAAAATCTTATAAAAAACATTTAGTATTAGTTACAATCCAAAGGATGAACTAACCTATCATGTACAGATCCAACTACGAGCTTTTTAACCGCAACAACAATTCAATGCAGTATGAGAGCTGGAATTACCGCGGCTGCTGGCACCAGACTTGCCCTCTCATTGATACTCTTTAATGATTTTAAAATCAAACCATTCCAATGATCCATCCCCGAAGGAATAGATCTTGTCATTTCTCGTCACTACCTCCTCGTACTGAGAGTGGGTAATTTTCGCGCCTGCTGCCTTCCTTGGATGTAAACGCCGTTTCTCAGGCATTTTCTCCGGAGTCGTACCCTAATACCCCGTTATCCGTCAAAACCATATAAGTACTATATACTTATATAGAAAGTTGATAGATCAGACACTTGAATGACATGTCGTCGGTACAAGACCATACGATCAGCAGATATATTCAGTTTCAACACAAAACATCCCGAAGAATGCTTGGTTTTAATACTAATATACGCAATGTTTTTTTACAAAAACATCTTTTATGCATGTATTAGCTCCAGAATTACCACAGTTATCCATGTAGGATAAAAGTCAAAATCAAGTAAATTTTAGCTGTTATAATGAGCCATACGCGGTTTCGTGTTTAATTACACATGTACTTAGACATGCATGGCTTAATCTTTGAAATGACCACATCAATCAGACAGGATCAATCAGATATATGTCTTTTTATAGAACAAAATATCTTTTAAGAAAAAAAGTATATAGTATGTAACTTAATCATACTTCAACTTTTTATATATGACTATCAAAGTCACATCGCTCTTTTCAACAACTTATACATAAGTATATGTAAAAAGCTATTTTCCTTTTACTTATAGTCAGCATAAATGCTAAACGTACGAGTAAACATTCCATAAAGAATGTCACACTCTTATATCTCAGAATACATAGCAATAGATGTTCAAATTCATGAAACTCATCCATTACCATATCGCAAAGGAATGTAAAAATCAAAATACACTCAGAAATATCCAAAAAGTAAAACTTTTTTTCAATTTCTTCTTTTATTTTTCTTTTCTTCCTTCACGAAGCAGAAATGCATTATAACAGATACCATACAGAACTGAGATCCGGTGTTTTTTGGGTAACTCAAGTATGGAGAAATCGAAAAAATGGGTTTCCAAACCTCCCCGGGGACATCTTGGGGTACTTTGGGGTACCTCGGGGTCAAAAATTTTTGAATTTTTTTTTGCTTAAAATCACTCAAAATCACCTCTAAACTCATTTTTTATGCAGTTTTATGCATAAAAACGCAAAATTTAACCTTAGAAATGTCAAAAACACTCTAAAACACAATTTTTAGAAAAAAATTATTTTTATATGCCAAACCATATAACTTTGAAAAAAATTTTATGCGACATATGCATTCAAAAAACACAATTTACGGCTCAATCATATAAAAATCTTTTTTTTGCCTAAAACAACCCCAAATCAATTCTAAACCTATTTTTTATGCAGTTTTATACATAAAAACATAATATAAGATTATAAAAATGACAAAAATACCCTAAAACACAATTTTTAGAAAAAAATTATTTTTATATGCCAAACCATATAACTTTGAAAAAAATTTTATGCGACATATGCATTCAAAAAAACGCTATTTATGGCTCAATTTTTTTTCTTCTTACAAATTCAGAATTCTGAATCCGACACCGATACAAACTACAAAAAAAGGAGATTCTTCATCTCCTTTTTTTGTAGTTTGTACTTTTCTCACCTTTTTTGCACTTTTCAAATGTTTTTTTTTCTTTCCACTTATTTTGAAATTTTTGATGACGGACTTTGAAATTTACGAAATCTTTTTTTTCCCTGTGTTGTTTAGTATTGACGAAATATTTGTCCAACAAAAAGACAAAGAACATTCACCATTAAAAAAAAAAGAAAAAAAGAAGATAACTCCAAAACATGTATTTTTGGATTAATTTTTATGAAAAACTGAGATAAAACACTAAGAACACTGAAAAACACTGAGAAACACTAAGGCCTGAGAATGCCTTAGAAACACTGAGATACATATCGGAGCAGTTTTATTAAATAATATTAACTAAGTGGTAAAAAATACAAAAATAAAAAAGTAGCCAAATGCCTCGTCAGATAAGTCCTGATGACGCACGCACGAAAAAATGGGAAAAGTGAATGGTAATGAAGGGTAAGAAAGGGTTTGGAATGGTAAGGAAGGGTAAGGAAGGGTAAGGAACGGTTTGGAACCGTTTGAAAACGGTATGGTTTTTAAGTAATAAATTATCTTAATATTGAAAAATGTGAAAAATTGCAGACGATCGATAAAAAAGCAGGCGATAAAAAGAATTCACCAACTTTTCACCAAGTTGAAAATCGTATGAAACACAAATTTTTTAATGAAAAATATTTTTCAAATAAAAAATCGAATGAAACACAAATATTTAAATGAATCATATATGTATATGCATATAAGTATAAATCCAAAAATATACAAGTAAATGCATGAAAAAAATGAACACATGCATAAAACTCATAAAAAATGGATTTATATTTATATGTAATGATCCATGAAAAAAGTTGAAAAAAACTAAATTCATGTTCAAAATCATATGAAACACAAATATTTATATATAAAACAGATTATCCGATCTTCAGCTAAGTCTCAACAGATCGCAGCATAAACGCTGCTCTACTGAGAACAACACTGAGATCAGTAATCAAGTCGTTTGCAAGAAATCTTACACCCCGGCACTTAACCTTAGTAATAAGGCTTTGTCAAAGGAATCAGATTTACCCAATTCCTTCGGGACATATAATGGGGCAGTACTACATTTCCATACAGAAATGCATTTATTAGCCATCTCGACACCGAGATGCAAAAGTATTATTGCTTTGTCTAGGATGGATTCTGACTTAGAGGCTTTCAGTCATAAGCCACCAGACGTAGCATCACGCCATTATTCTATCGAATAAGCGTATATACCAAATGTCTGGACCTGCGGTTCCTCTCGTACTAAGCAGGACTACTATCGCAATAACTCTATGTACAGTAGGGTAAAACTAACCTGTCTCGCGACGGTCTAAACCCAGCTCACGTTCCCTATTAGTGGGTGAACAATCCAACGCTTTACGAATTCTGCTTCGTAATGATAGGAAGAGCCGACATCGAAGGATCAAAAAGCAACGTCGCTATGGACGCTTGGCTGCCACAAGCCAGTTATCCCTATGGTAACTTTTCTGACACCTCTTGTTATAAACTTCATAATCCAAAAGGATCGATAGGCCACGCTTTAACGGTCTGTATTCGTACTGAGAATCAAGATCAAGAATACTTTTCTCCTTTTAGTCTACGTGAGGTTTCTGTCCTCACTGAGTATTCCTTAGGACACCTGCGTTACTATTTGACAGATGTACCGCCCCAGTCAAACTCCCCGCCTGACAATGTCATCAGTGCGGATCATATCAATTCCAAGAATCAATATTTAAATCAAAAAGAAAGTCCGAAGACAATCTCCGTATTACTGAATAAGTAAAGAGTCGATAAAAGTAGGGGTATTTCACCGATGACCGAAGTCTCCCCCTTATACTACACCTCTTATGACTCTTCACAAAGTCAGACTAGAGTCAAGCTCAATAGGGTCTTCTTTCCCCGCTGTATTTGCCAAGCCCGTTCCCTTGGCTGTGATTTCGCTAGATAGTAGATAGGGACAGTGGGAATCTCGTTAATCCATTCGTGCGCGTCAGGACTTATCTGACGAGGCATTTGGCTACCTTAAGAGAGTCATAGTTACTCCCGCCGTTTACCCGCGCTTATATAAATTTCTTTAGATTAACATTCAGAGCACTGGGCAGAAATCACAAATAGTCAACGCACATAAACGCCTTCTATTTGCTCTGTTTTAATTAGACAGTCGGATTCCCCGAGTCCGTGTCAGTTCTAAGCTAATCGTTAAGTGTATATTGACTTTATAATCCGTAAAGATTATAAAAAGTTTAAGAATTCCACAATATCCAATAAAAACTAGTCCAAGTTCAGCCGAAGCATCCCTCAAACATGTTCTATCAAATAAAGTTTCATTCAAAAACCCAATATACTCGATTCTTAGAGCCAATCCTTTTCCCGAAGTTACGGATCTAATTTGCCGACTTCCCTTACCTACATTATTCTATCGACCAGAGGCTATTCACCTTGAAAACCTGATGCGGAATAAGGTACGGCTATGGAATACATTATTAGGGATCCCTCGTATTTTCAAGGGCCATATATAGCAATCAGAACATAACAAAAACCGTTATGCTTTTCAATACCTTTATCCATATCTCGAGATGATCTCATTCCATGGACAAAATATCTTAAATAGAGAAGAGATCTCTATTCTGAACTATATATGACGTATACGAGTTCATATAACGTTACCGTCCCATTTTGATTAACCGTAAAGAAAACCAAAAATCGTATTCTCATAGTGTAGGAATATTAACCTACTTCCCTTTCGGAAAACATGTGAATCAAACCGTAAAGAATAAAACACACATAATCAAAATAGCATGCGCTATTTCCTTAGGACCGACTGACCCACATTCAAATACTGTTCACGTGGAAACCTTTTTCACTTCGGCCTTCAAGGATCTCACTTGAATGTTTGCTACTATCACCAAGATCTGCACTAGTAGAAGCTCCAGTCCATTTTACAATGAAAACCTTCAACGCTAACTACTACACCCTCCTACATGTTATACTTTGTTCTCAACATAGTATAACAGTAAAGTATAGGTCTTTCGCTAGAGCGCCATCCATTTTCAGGGCTAGTTGATTCGGCAGGTGAGTTGTTACACACTCCTTAGCGGTTTACAACTTCCATGTCCACCGTCCTGCTGTCAATATCAACTAACACCTTTTATGGGGTCTCATGAGCAAAAAGTTTGGCACCTTAACTTTACTTGCGGTTCATCCCGCATCGCCAGTTCTGCTTACCAAAAATGGCCCACTTTCAACTATTATATTCAATGCACATGTTCAATTAAGAAACATATACATCATACCCATTAAGAGTATGAGAATAGGTTGAGAACATTTCGTTCCCAAGACCTCTAATCGTTCGCTTTACCGAGTATAACTATTTAAATTAGTTGAAGCTATCCTAAGGGAAACTTCGGAGGGAACCAGCTACTAGATGGTTCGATTAGTCTTTCGCCCCTATACCCAAGTCAGACGATCGATTTGCACGTCAGAACCGCTTCGGACTTCCATCAGAGTTTCCTCTGACTTCATCCTGCTCAGGCATAGTTCACCATCTTTCGGGTCTCATTGCATATGCTCTATCTCCACCCATTTGCAAGCAAATTAGATGGGACTATACTACTTGCTTTTCGTAAACGAAAAACAATCATATATCATATTCATAAAGAATACTTTACTTTCATTACGCCAATAAGTTTTGATCACTTAATGACTCGCACATACAATAAACTCCTTGGTCCGTGTTTCAAGACGGGACATATAGGTGATTGTCTTTTATACTGATATATAATGACTATCGTACAAAATAAAATTTTACAGATTAAAAAAGCCAACGTAAACGTTAACTCTTAAATGCCGCAAAATTTATTCTTTCCTTTAATCATTACAAGGACAATTAACCAAAAATTTTATCCATTATACCAGGATACATTCCGAAGAATGCCCTCTAATATAATTTCAAAAATCTCAATCAATTGTATCAGCACAATGGCAACAAGTGCATTCCATAAAAATAAACTACATTTATAAAATGATCCTTTCGAAAACATTTTATAAACTGTTACATTCGTACAGAACTTATTATTACCATCTTTCGACAACTCTATACGCTTCCACTCATTCAGTTTCACGTACTATTTAACTCTCTCTTCAGAGTTCTTTTCAACTTTCCCTCACGGTACTTGTTTGCTATCGGATTCATACATATATTTAGCTTTAGGTGAAGTTTACCACCTACTTTGGGCTGTGTTTCCAAACAACCCGACTCAAAGCATAAATTAAATATAATATATAAAATGTCTTAACAGGTCTATCACCTTCTATGGAACTCTAGTCAAAGAGAACTTAAGATATTATATATCATATAATAATAAATGCTATACGCTACAGTTCGCTTTACCATTACAGCAAAGAGATTCAGCGCTGAGCTTTTCCCGTTTCACTCGCAGTTACTAAGGGAATCCTTTTTAGTTTCTTTTCCTCCGCTTACTGATATGCTTAAGTTCAGCGGGTAGTCACACTTGATTTGAGATCATAAAAAGCGAAATAATATGCATATACGGAAAACATAAAAATAAAACCAAGATAAAGTAAAGCTTTTATCTCAAACAATAATCAAATTGTCGATTCAAGCACTTTATCATAAAAATTTTATTTTTATGAATAACGCTATTTCATACGAATATGAAATAATGCATATATCTCTATTACGTAAAAGTAAAGCTATATAGTTTTAACATAAAAGAAAAAACCAAAATCTTTACTTTGCTATACGAAAGGCATAATAAACCTTTCAACTATCATATCCTCAAAAAAGAGAATATAGTATAGATATATGATTCTCAAACAAATGTGCCAATGGTTAAAAACCATCGGCGCAATTTGCATTCGAAACTTTTTCATTCATGTAGTTTGCAAGTCATGAAAAATAACGCATTTTGCTGCGTTCTTCATCGATGTATGAACCGAGTGATCCACTGAATAAGCTTATTTCAACTTTTACGTATAAATGACTTTGTTTATAATCAAATAAAACATTATCTGGCGGATTCAATAAAGAAACCTCATTAATTCTATATTCCGTAAAGAATACTATCCATAAAAGCTTAATGAAAGCACGGCAATCACGCTTTCACTTTTATGATAGAAACCAGAAAAAAAGCCGTTCATAAAAAAAAAAAAAGCTCCAATAATGTCGTATATGAACTATCTCTTAAAGAGTTCTTGTAATGATCCGGCCAGCAGGTTCACCTACGGCCACCTTGTTACGACTTTTGCCCGGTTCAAGCCAATGCGATCAAATTGATTTTCATCTGAAAATCATATTCTGTAAGGAATATGATAACAAACAATCCTCAATCTTCTCGAATTAACCCAGTTCCGGGCAGCGACGGGCGGTGTGTACAAAGGACAGGGACGTAATCAGCGTAAGCTGATGACTTACACTTACTTGAAGTTCCTCGTTCACGAATAATAATTACAATATTCGATCCCAAATACGGAATAATTTGACTCGTTTACCAATTCTTTACAGAAATGGTCACACGCGCTGCAATTTTCATTGTAGCGCGCGTGCAGCCCCAGACATCTTAGGGCATCACAGACCTGTTATTGCTGGGTTTCTTACGACTGGAACGCCGCAAATCCCATTAAGAAGAAAAGAATCACGCTTTCTCCATAAAAGAAGAAAGGGAAGAATGATCTTTCTATTTAATTAAGCTCCAATCTCGTTCGTTATCGGAATTAACCAGACAAATCAATCCACGAACTAAGAACGGCCATGCACCACCATCCACCAAATCATGAAAAAGCTATCAATCTGTCAATCCTTATAGTGTCTAGACCGGGTGAGTTTTCCCGTGTTGAGTCAAATTAAGCCGCAGGCTCCACTTCTGGTGGTGACCTTCCGTCAATTCCTTTAAGTTTCAACTTTGCAACCATACTTCCCCCGGAACCGAAAGACTTTCGTTTCCGGGAAGCTCGTTTCAAGGGCAAATATAAAATATCCACCCGAAACTCGCTAGATGGCATAGTTTACGGTCAGAACTAGGGCGGTATCTGATCGCCTTCGATCCTCTGACTTTCGTTCTTGATTAATGAAAACATTCTTGGCAAATGCCTTCGCTGTAGTTCGTCTCGCAAGGGTCCACGAATTTCACCTCTCGCCCTGCGATACGGATGCCCCCGTTTGTTCCTTTTAATCATTACTATGGTAAGTAAAACCAATAAAACATGAACCATAGTCATGTTCTATTCAACGCTAACTACTACACCCTCCTACATGTTATACTTTGTTCTCAACATAGTATAACAGTAAAGTATAGGTCTTTCGCTAGAGCGCCATCCATTTTCAGGGCTAGTTGATTCGGCAGGTGAGTTGTTACACACTCCTTAGCGGTTTACAACTTCCATGTCCACCGTCCTGCTGTCAATATCAACTAACACCTTTTATGGGGTCTCATGAGCAAAAAGTTTGGCACCTTAACTTTACTTGCGGTTCATCCCGCATCGCCAGTTCTGCTTACCAAAAATGGCCCACTTTCAACTATTATATTCAATGCACATGTTCAATTAAGAAACATATACATCATACCCATTAAGAGTATGAGAATAGGTTGAGAACATTTCGTTCCCAAGACCTCTAATCGTTCGCTTTACCGAGTATAACTATTTAAATTAGTTGAAGCTATCCTAAGGGAAACTTCGGAGGGAACCAGCTACTAGATGGTTCGATTAGTCTTTCGCCCCTATACCCAAGTCAGACGATCGATTTGCACGTCAGAACCGCTTCGGACTTCCATCAGAGTTTCCTCTGACTTCATCCTGCTCAGGCATAGTTCACCATCTTTCGGGTCTCATTGCATATGCTCTATCTCCACCCATTTGCAAGCAAATTAGATGGGACTATACTACTTGCTTTTCGTAAACGAAAAACAATCATATATCATATTCATAAAGAATACTTTACTTTCATTACGCCAATAAGTTTTGATCACTTAATGACTCGCACATACAATAAACTCCTTGGTCCGTGTTTCAAGACGGGACATATAGGTGATTGTCTTTTATACTGATATATAATGACTATCGTACAAAATAAAATTTTACAGATTAAAAAAGCCAACGTAAACGTTAACTCTTAAATGCCGCAAAATTTATTCTTTCCTTTAATCATTACAAGGACAATTAACCAAAAATTTTATCCATTATACCAGGATACATTCCGAAGAATGCCCTCTAATATAATTTCAAAAATCTCAATCAATTGTATCAGCACAATGGCAACAAGTGCATTCCATAAAAATAAACTACATTTATAAAATGATCCTTTCGAAAACATTTTATAAACTGTTACATTCGTACAGAACTTATTATTACCATCTTTCGACAACTCTATACGCTTCCACTCATTCAGTTTCACGTACTATTTAACTCTCTCTTCAGAGTTCTTTTCAACTTTCCCTCACGGTACTTGTTTGCTATCGGATTCATACATATATTTAGCTTTAGGTGAAGTTTACCACCTACTTTGGGCTGTGTTTCCAAACAACCCGACTCAAAGCATAAATTAAATATAATATATAAAATGTCTTAACAGGTCTATCACCTTCTATGGAACTCTAGTCAAAGAGAACTTAAGATATTATATATCATATAATAATAAATGCTATACGCTACAGTTCGCTTTACCATTACAGCAAAGAGATTCAGCGCTGAGCTTTTCCCGTTTCACTCGCAGTTACTAAGGGAATCCTTTTTAGTTTCTTTTCCTCCGCTTACTGATATGCTTAAGTTCAGCGGGTAGTCACACTTGATTTGAGATCATAAAAAGCGAAATAATATGCATATACGGAAAACATAAAAATAAAACCAAGATAAAGTAAAGCTTTTATCTCAAACAATAATCAAATTGTCGATTCAAGCACTTTATCATAAAAATTTTATTTTTATGAATAACGCTATTTCATACGAATATGAAATAATGCATATATCTCTATTACGTAAAAGTAAAGCTATATAGTTTTAACATAAAAGAAAAAACCAAAATCTTTACTTTGCTATACGAAAGGCATAATAAACCTTTCAACTATCATATCCTCAAAAAAGAGAATATAGTATAGATATATGATTCTCAAACAAATGTGCCAATGGTTAAAAACCATCGGCGCAATTTGCATTCGAAACTTTTTCATTCATGTAGTTTGCAAGTCATGAAAAATAACGCATTTTGCTGCGTTCTTCATCGATGTATGAACCGAGTGATCCACTGAATAAGCTTATTTCAACTTTTACGTATAAATGACTTTGTTTATAATCAAATAAAACATTATCTGGCGGATTCAATAAAGAAACCTCATTAATTCTATATTCCGTAAAGAATACTATCCATAAAAGCTTAATGAAAGCACGGCAATCACGCTTTCACTTTTATGATAGAAACCAGAAAAAAAGCCGTTCATAAAAAAAAAAAAAGCTCCAATAATGTCGTATATGAACTATCTCTTAAAGAGTTCTTGTAATGATCCGGCCAGCAGGTTCACCTACGGCCACCTTGTTACGACTTTTGCCCGGTTCAAGCCAATGCGATCAAATTGATTTTCATCTGAAAATCATATTCTGTAAGGAATATGATAACAAACAATCCTCAATCTTCTCGAATTAACCCAGTTCCGGGCAGCGACGGGCGGTGTGTACAAAGGACAGGGACGTAATCAGCGTAAGCTGATGACTTACACTTACTTGAAGTTCCTCGTTCACGAATAATAATTACAATATTCGATCCCAAATACGGAATAATTTGACTCGTTTACCAATTCTTTACAGAAATGGTCACACGCGCTGCAATTTTCATTGTAGCGCGCGTGCAGCCCCAGACATCTTAGGGCATCACAGACCTGTTATTGCTGGGTTTCTTACGACTGGAACGCCGCAAATCCCATTAAGAAGAAAAGAATCACGCTTTCTCCATAAAAGAAGAAAGGGAAGAATGATCTTTCTATTTAATTAAGCTCCAATCTCGTTCGTTATCGGAATTAACCAGACAAATCAATCCACGAACTAAGAACGGCCATGCACCACCATCCACCAAATCATGAAAAAGCTATCAATCTGTCAATCCTTATAGTGTCTAGACCGGGTGAGTTTTCCCGTGTTGAGTCAAATTAAGCCGCAGGCTCCACTTCTGGTGGTGACCTTCCGTCAATTCCTTTAAGTTTCAACTTTGCAACCATACTTCCCCCGGAACCGAAAGACTTTCGTTTCCGGGAAGCTCGTTTCAAGGGCAAATATAAAATATCCACCCGAAACTCGCTAGATGGCATAGTTTACGGTCAGAACTAGGGCGGTATCTGATCGCCTTCGATCCTCTGACTTTCGTTCTTGATTAATGAAAACATTCTTGGCAAATGCCTTCGCTGTAGTTCGTCTCGCAAGGGTCCACGAATTTCACCTCTCGCCCTGCGATACGGATGCCCCCGTTTGTTCCTTTTAATCATTACTATGGTAAGTAAAACCAATAAAACATGAACCATAGTCATGTTCTATTATTCCATGCAAAACCATACAAGCTTACGCCTGTTTTGAGCACTCTGATTTATTCAAAGTAAACTCATAAGACATTACTTTTCGTAAAAAAAGTAAAAATCTTATAAAAAACATTTAGTATTAGTTACAATCCAAAGGATGAACTAACCTATCATGTACAGATCCAACTACGAGCTTTTTAACCGCAACAACAATTCAATGCAGTATGAGAGCTGGAATTACCGCGGCTGCTGGCACCAGACTTGCCCTCTCATTGATACTCTTTAATGATTTTAAAATCAAACCATTCCAATGATCCATCCCCGAAGGAATAGATCTTGTCATTTCTCGTCACTACCTCCTCGTACTGAGAGTGGGTAATTTTCGCGCCTGCTGCCTTCCTTGGATGTAAACGCCGTTTCTCAGGCATTTTCTCCGGAGTCGTACCCTAATACCCCGTTATCCGTCAAAACCATATAAGTACTATATACTTATATAGAAAGTTGATAGATCAGACACTTGAATGACATGTCGTCGGTACAAGACCATACGATCAGCAGATATATTCAGTTTCAACACAAAACATCCCGAAGAATGCTTGGTTTTAATACTAATATACGCAATGTTTTTTTACAAAAACATCTTTTATGCATGTATTAGCTCCAGAATTACCACAGTTATCCATGTAGGATAAAAGTCAAAATCAAGTAAATTTTAGCTGTTATAATGAGCCATACGCGGTTTCGTGTTTAATTACACATGTACTTAGACATGCATGGCTTAATCTTTGAAATGACCACATCAATCAGACAGGATCAATCAGATATATGTCTTTTTATAGAACAAAATATCTTTTAAGAAAAAAAGTATATAGTATGTAACTTAATCATACTTCAACTTTTTATATATGACTATCAAAGTCACATCGCTCTTTTCAACAACTTATACATAAGTATATGTAAAAAGCTATTTTCCTTTTACTTATAGTCAGCATAAATGCTAAACGTACGAGTAAACATTCCATAAAGAATGTCACACTCTTATATCTCAGAATACATAGCAATAGATGTTCAAATTCATGAAACTCATCCATTACCATATCGCAAAGGAATGTAAAAATCAAAATACACTCAGAAATATCCAAAAAGTAAAACTTTTTTTCAATTTCTTCTTTTATTTTTCTTTTCTTCCTTCACGAAGCAGAAATGCATTATAACAGATACCATACAGAACTGAGATCCGGTGTTTTTTGGGTAACTCAAGTATGGAGAAATCGAAAAAATGGGTTTCCAAACCTCCCCGGGGACATCTTGGGGTACTTTGGGGTACCTCGGGGTCAAAAATTTTTGAATTTTTTTTTGCTTAAAATCACTCAAAATCACCTCTAAACTCATTTTTTATGCAGTTTTATGCATAAAAACGCAAAATTTAACCTTAGAAATGTCAAAAACACTCTAAAACACAATTTTTAGAAAAAAATTATTTTTATATGCCAAACCATATAACTTTGAAAAAAATTTTATGCGACATATGCATTCAAAAAACACAATTTACGGCTCAATCATATAAAAATCTTTTTTTTGCCTAAAACAACCCCAAATCAATTCTAAACCTATTTTTTATGCAGTTTTATACATAAAAACATAATATAAGATTATAAAAATGACAAAAATACCCTAAAACACAATTTTTAGAAAAAAATTATTTTTATATGCCAAACCATATAACTTTGAAAAAAATTTTATGCGACATATGCATTCAAAAAAACGCTATTTATGGCTCAATTTTTTTTCTTCTTACAAATTCAGAATTCTGAATCCGACACCGATACAAACTACAAAAAAAGGAGATTCTTCATCTCCTTTTTTTGTAGTTTGTACTTTTCTCACCTTTTTTGCACTTTTCAAATGTTTTTTTTTCTTTCCACTTATTTTGAAATTTTTGATGACGGACTTTGAAATTTACGAAATCTTTTTTTTCCCTGTGTTGTTTAGTATTGACGAAATATTTGTCCAACAAAAAGACAAAGAACATTCACCATTAAAAAAAAAAGAAAAAAAGAAGATAACTCCAAAACATGTATTTTTGGATTAATTTTTATGAAAAACTGAGATAAAACACTAAGAACACTGAAAAACACTGAGAAACACTAAGGCCTGAGAATGCCTTAGAAACACTGAGATACATATCGGAGCAGTTTTATTAAATAATATTAACTAAGTGGTAAAAAATACAAAAATAAAAAAGTAGCCAAATGCCTCGTCAGATAAGTCCTGATGACGCACGCACGAAAAAATGGGAAAAGTGAATGGTAATGAAGGGTAAGAAAGGGTTTGGAATGGTAAGGAAGGGTAAGGAAGGGTAAGGAACGGTTTGGAACCGTTTGAAAACGGTATGGTTTTTAAGTAATAAATTATCTTAATATTGAAAAATGTGAAAAATTGCAGACGATCGATAAAAAAGCAGGCGATAAAAAGAATTCACCAACTTTTCACCAAGTTGAAAATCGTATGAAACACAAATTTTTTAATGAAAAATATTTTTCAAATAAAAAATCGAATGAAACACAAATATTTAAATGAATCATATATGTATATGCATATAAGTATAAATCCAAAAATATACAAGTAAATGCATGAAAAAAATGAACACATGCATAAAACTCATAAAAAATGGATTTATATTTATATGTAATGATCCATGAAAAAAGTTGAAAAAAACTAAATTCATGTTCAAAATCATATGAAACACAAATATTTATATATAAAACAGATTATCCGATCTTCAGCTAAGTCTCAACAGATCGCAGCATAAACGCTGCTCTACTGAGAACAACACTGAGATCAGTAATCAAGTCGTTTGCAAGAAATCTTACACCCCGGCACTTAACCTTAGTAATAAGGCTTTGTCAAAGGAATCAGATTTACCCAATTCCTTCGGGACATATAATGGGGCAGTACTACATTTCCATACAGAAATGCATTTATTAGCCATCTCGACACCGAGATGCAAAAGTATTATTGCTTTGTCTAGGATGGATTCTGACTTAGAGGCTTTCAGTCATAAGCCACCAGACGTAGCATCACGCCATTATTCTATCGAATAAGCGTATATACCAAATGTCTGGACCTGCGGTTCCTCTCGTACTAAGCAGGACTACTATCGCAATAACTCTATGTACAGTAGGGTAAAACTAACCTGTCTCGCGACGGTCTAAACCCAGCTCACGTTCCCTATTAGTGGGTGAACAATCCAACGCTTTACGAATTCTGCTTCGTAATGATAGGAAGAGCCGACATCGAAGGATCAAAAAGCAACGTCGCTATGGACGCTTGGCTGCCACAAGCCAGTTATCCCTATGGTAACTTTTCTGACACCTCTTGTTATAAACTTCATAATCCAAAAGGATCGATAGGCCACGCTTTAACGGTCTGTATTCGTACTGAGAATCAAGATCAAGAATACTTTTCTCCTTTTAGTCTACGTGAGGTTTCTGTCCTCACTGAGTATTCCTTAGGACACCTGCGTTACTATTTGACAGATGTACCGCCCCAGTCAAACTCCCCGCCTGACAATGTCATCAGTGCGGATCATATCAATTCCAAGAATCAATATTTAAATCAAAAAGAAAGTCCGAAGACAATCTCCGTATTACTGAATAAGTAAAGAGTCGATAAAAGTAGGGGTATTTCACCGATGACCGAAGTCTCCCCCTTATACTACACCTCTTATGACTCTTCACAAAGTCAGACTAGAGTCAAGCTCAATAGGGTCTTCTTTCCCCGCTGTATTTGCCAAGCCCGTTCCCTTGGCTGTGATTTCGCTAGATAGTAGATAGGGACAGTGGGAATCTCGTTAATCCATTCGTGCGCGTCAGGACTTATCTGACGAGGCATTTGGCTACCTTAAGAGAGTCATAGTTACTCCCGCCGTTTACCCGCGCTTATATAAATTTCTTTAGATTAACATTCAGAGCACTGGGCAGAAATCACAAATAGTCAACGCACATAAACGCCTTCTATTTGCTCTGTTTTAATTAGACAGTCGGATTCCCCGAGTCCGTGTCAGTTCTAAGCTAATCGTTAAGTGTATATTGACTTTATAATCCGTAAAGATTATAAAAAGTTTAAGAATTCCACAATATCCAATAAAAACTAGTCCAAGTTCAGCCGAAGCATCCCTCAAACATGTTCTATCAAATAAAGTTTCATTCAAAAACCCAATATACTCGATTCTTAGAGCCAATCCTTTTCCCGAAGTTACGGATCTAATTTGCCGACTTCCCTTACCTACATTATTCTATCGACCAGAGGCTATTCACCTTGAAAACCTGATGCGGAATAAGGTACGGCTATGGAATACATTATTAGGGATCCCTCGTATTTTCAAGGGCCATATATAGCAATCAGAACATAACAAAAACCGTTATGCTTTTCAATACCTTTATCCATATCTCGAGATGATCTCATTCCATGGACAAAATATCTTAAATAGAGAAGAGATCTCTATTCTGAACTATATATGACGTATACGAGTTCATATAACGTTACCGTCCCATTTTGATTAACCGTAAAGAAAACCAAAAATCGTATTCTCATAGTGTAGGAATATTAACCTACTTCCCTTTCGGAAAACATGTGAATCAAACCGTAAAGAATAAAACACACATAATCAAAATAGCATGCGCTATTTCCTTAGGACCGACTGACCCACATTCAAATACTGTTCACGTGGAAACCTTTTTCACTTCGGCCTTCAAGGATCTCACTTGAATGTTTGCTACTATCACCAAGATCTGCACTAGTAGAAGCTCCAGTCCATTTTACAATGAAAACCTTCAACGCTAACTACTACACCCTCCTACATGTTATACTTTGTTCTCAACATAGTATAACAGTAAAGTATAGGTCTTTCGCTAGAGCGCCATCCATTTTCAGGGCTAGTTGATTCGGCAGGTGAGTTGTTACACACTCCTTAGCGGTTTACAACTTCCATGTCCACCGTCCTGCTGTCAATATCAACTAACACCTTTTATGGGGTCTCATGAGCAAAAAGTTTGGCACCTTAACTTTACTTGCGGTTCATCCCGCATCGCCAGTTCTGCTTACCAAAAATGGCCCACTTTCAACTATTATATTCAATGCACATGTTCAATTAAGAAACATATACATCATACCCATTAAGAGTATGAGAATAGGTTGAGAACATTTCGTTCCCAAGACCTCTAATCGTTCGCTTTACCGAGTATAACTATTTAAATTAGTTGAAGCTATCCTAAGGGAAACTTCGGAGGGAACCAGCTACTAGATGGTTCGATTAGTCTTTCGCCCCTATACCCAAGTCAGACGATCGATTTGCACGTCAGAACCGCTTCGGACTTCCATCAGAGTTTCCTCTGACTTCATCCTGCTCAGGCATAGTTCACCATCTTTCGGGTCTCATTGCATATGCTCTATCTCCACCCATTTGCAAGCAAATTAGATGGGACTATACTACTTGCTTTTCGTAAACGAAAAACAATCATATATCATATTCATAAAGAATACTTTACTTTCATTACGCCAATAAGTTTTGATCACTTAATGACTCGCACATACAATAAACTCCTTGGTCCGTGTTTCAAGACGGGACATATAGGTGATTGTCTTTTATACTGATATATAATGACTATCGTACAAAATAAAATTTTACAGATTAAAAAAGCCAACGTAAACGTTAACTCTTAAATGCCGCAAAATTTATTCTTTCCTTTAATCATTACAAGGACAATTAACCAAAAATTTTATCCATTATACCAGGATACATTCCGAAGAATGCCCTCTAATATAATTTCAAAAATCTCAATCAATTGTATCAGCACAATGGCAACAAGTGCATTCCATAAAAATAAACTACATTTATAAAATGATCCTTTCGAAAACATTTTATAAACTGTTACATTCGTACAGAACTTATTATTACCATCTTTCGACAACTCTATACGCTTCCACTCATTCAGTTTCACGTACTATTTAACTCTCTCTTCAGAGTTCTTTTCAACTTTCCCTCACGGTACTTGTTTGCTATCGGATTCATACATATATTTAGCTTTAGGTGAAGTTTACCACCTACTTTGGGCTGTGTTTCCAAACAACCCGACTCAAAGCATAAATTAAATATAATATATAAAATGTCTTAACAGGTCTATCACCTTCTATGGAACTCTAGTCAAAGAGAACTTAAGATATTATATATCATATAATAATAAATGCTATACGCTACAGTTCGCTTTACCATTACAGCAAAGAGATTCAGCGCTGAGCTTTTCCCGTTTCACTCGCAGTTACTAAGGGAATCCTTTTTAGTTTCTTTTCCTCCGCTTACTGATATGCTTAAGTTCAGCGGGTAGTCACACTTGATTTGAGATCATAAAAAGCGAAATAATATGCATATACGGAAAACATAAAAATAAAACCAAGATAAAGTAAAGCTTTTATCTCAAACAATAATCAAATTGTCGATTCAAGCACTTTATCATAAAAATTTTATTTTTATGAATAACGCTATTTCATACGAATATGAAATAATGCATATATCTCTATTACGTAAAAGTAAAGCTATATAGTTTTAACATAAAAGAAAAAACCAAAATCTTTACTTTGCTATACGAAAGGCATAATAAACCTTTCAACTATCATATCCTCAAAAAAGAGAATATAGTATAGATATATGATTCTCAAACAAATGTGCCAATGGTTAAAAACCATCGGCGCAATTTGCATTCGAAACTTTTTCATTCATGTAGTTTGCAAGTCATGAAAAATAACGCATTTTGCTGCGTTCTTCATCGATGTATGAACCGAGTGATCCACTGAATAAGCTTATTTCAACTTTTACGTATAAATGACTTTGTTTATAATCAAATAAAACATTATCTGGCGGATTCAATAAAGAAACCTCATTAATTCTATATTCCGTAAAGAATACTATCCATAAAAGCTTAATGAAAGCACGGCAATCACGCTTTCACTTTTATGATAGAAACCAGAAAAAAAGCCGTTCATAAAAAAAAAAAAAGCTCCAATAATGTCGTATATGAACTATCTCTTAAAGAGTTCTTGTAATGATCCGGCCAGCAGGTTCACCTACGGCCACCTTGTTACGACTTTTGCCCGGTTCAAGCCAATGCGATCAAATTGATTTTCATCTGAAAATCATATTCTGTAAGGAATATGATAACAAACAATCCTCAATCTTCTCGAATTAACCCAGTTCCGGGCAGCGACGGGCGGTGTGTACAAAGGACAGGGACGTAATCAGCGTAAGCTGATGACTTACACTTACTTGAAGTTCCTCGTTCACGAATAATAATTACAATATTCGATCCCAAATACGGAATAATTTGACTCGTTTACCAATTCTTTACAGAAATGGTCACACGCGCTGCAATTTTCATTGTAGCGCGCGTGCAGCCCCAGACATCTTAGGGCATCACAGACCTGTTATTGCTGGGTTTCTTACGACTGGAACGCCGCAAATCCCATTAAGAAGAAAAGAATCACGCTTTCTCCTTTTAATCATTACTATGGTAAGTAAAACCAATAAAACATGAACCATAGTCATGTTCTATTATTCCATGCAAAACCATACAAGCTTACGCCTGTTTTGAGCACTCTGATTTATTCAAAGTAAACTCATAAGACATTACTTTTCGTAAAAAAAGTAAAAATCTTATAAAAAACATTTAGTATTAGTTACAATCCAAAGGATGAACTAACCTATCATGTACAGATCCAACTACGAGCTTTTTAACCGCAACAACAATTCAATGCAGTATGAGAGCTGGAATTACCGCGGCTGCTGGCACCAGACTTGCCCTCTCATTGATACTCTTTAATGATTTTAAAATCAAACCATTCCAATGATCCATCCCCGAAGGAATAGATCTTGTCATTTCTCGTCACTACCTCCTCGTACTGAGAGTGGGTAATTTTCGCGCCTGCTGCCTTCCTTGGATGTAAACGCCGTTTCTCAGGCATTTTCTCCGGAGTCGTACCCTAATACCCCGTTATCCGTCAAAACCATATAAGTACTATATACTTATATAGAAAGTTGATAGATCAGACACTTGAATGACATGTCGTCGGTACAAGACCATACGATCAGCAGATATATTCAGTTTCAACACAAAACATCCCGAAGAATGCTTGGTTTTAATACTAATATACGCAATGTTTTTTTACAAAAACATCTTTTATGCATGTATTAGCTCCAGAATTACCACAGTTATCCATGTAGGATAAAAGTCAAAATCAAGTAAATTTTAGCTGTTATAATGAGCCATACGCGGTTTCGTGTTTAATTACACATGTACTTAGACATGCATGGCTTAATCTTTGAAATGACCACATCAATCAGACAGGATCAATCAGATATATGTCTTTTTATAGAACAAAATATCTTTTAAGAAAAAAAGTATATAGTATGTAACTTAATCATACTTCAACTTTTTATATATGACTATCAAAGTCACATCGCTCTTTTCAACAACTTATACATAAGTATATGTAAAAAGCTATTTTCCTTTTACTTATAGTCAGCATAAATGCTAAACGTACGAGTAAACATTCCATAAAGAATGTCACACTCTTATATCTCAGAATACATAGCAATAGATGTTCAAATTCATGAAACTCATCCATTACCATATCGCAAAGGAATGTAAAAATCAAAATACACTCAGAAATATCCAAAAAGTAAAACTTTTTTTCAATTTCTTCTTTTATTTTTCTTTTCTTCCTTCACGAAGCAGAAATGCATTATAACAGATACCATACAGAACTGAGATCCGGTGTTTTTTGGGTAACTCAAGTATGGAGAAATCGAAAAAATGGGTTTCCAAACCTCCCCGGGGACATCTTGGGGTACTTTGGGGTACCTCGGGGTCAAAAATTTTTGAATTTTTTTTTGCTTAAAATCACTCAAAATCACCTCTAAACTCATTTTTTATGCAGTTTTATGCATAAAAACGCAAAATTTAACCTTAGAAATGTCAAAAACACTCTAAAACACAATTTTTAGAAAAAAATTATTTTTATATGCCAAACCATATAACTTTGAAAAAAATTTTATGCGACATATGCATTCAAAAAACACAATTTACGGCTCAATCATATAAAAATCTTTTTTTTGCCTAAAACAACCCCAAATCAATTCTAAACCTATTTTTTATGCAGTTTTATACATAAAAACATAATATAAGATTATAAAAATGACAAAAATACCCTAAAACACAATTTTTAGAAAAAAATTATTTTTATATGCCAAACCATATAACTTTGAAAAAAATTTTATGCGACATATGCATTCAAAAAAACGCTATTTATGGCTCAATTTTTTTTCTTCTTACAAATTCAGAATTCTGAATCCGACACCGATACAAACTACAAAAAAAGGAGATTCTTCATCTCCTTTTTTTGTAGTTTGTACTTTTCTCACCTTTTTTGCACTTTTCAAATGTTTTTTTTTCTTTCCACTTATTTTGAAATTTTTGATGACGGACTTTGAAATTTACGAAATCTTTTTTTTCCCTGTGTTGTTTAGTATTGACGAAATATTTGTCCAACAAAAAGACAAAGAACATTCACCATTAAAAAAAAAAGAAAAAAAGAAGATAACTCCAAAACATGTATTTTTGGATTAATTTTTATGAAAAACTGAGATAAAACACTAAGAACACTGAAAAACACTGAGAAACACTAAGGCCTGAGAATGCCTTAGAAACACTGAGATACATATCGGAGCAGTTTTATTAAATAATATTAACTAAGTGGTAAAAAATACAAAAATAAAAAAGTAGCCAAATGCCTCGTCAGATAAGTCCTGATGACGCACGCACGAAAAAATGGGAAAAGTGAATGGTAATGAAGGGTAAGAAAGGGTTTGGAATGGTAAGGAAGGGTAAGGAAGGGTAAGGAACGGTTTGGAACCGTTTGAAAACGGTATGGTTTTTAAGTAATAAATTATCTTAATATTGAAAAATGTGAAAAATTGCAGACGATCGATAAAAAAGCAGGCGATAAAAAGAATTCACCAACTTTTCACCAAGTTGAAAATCGTATGAAACACAAATTTTTTAATGAAAAATATTTTTCAAATAAAAAATCGAATGAAACACAAATATTTAAATGAATCATATATGTATATGCATATAAGTATAAATCCAAAAATATACAAGTAAATGCATGAAAAAAATGAACACATGCATAAAACTCATAAAAAATGGATTTATATTTATATGTAATGATCCATGAAAAAAGTTGAAAAAAACTAAATTCATGTTCAAAATCATATGAAACACAAATATTTATATATAAAACAGATTATCCGATCTTCAGCTAAGTCTCAACAGATCGCAGCATAAACGCTGCTCTACTGAGAACAACACTGAGATCAGTAATCAAGTCGTTTGCAAGAAATCTTACACCCCGGCACTTAACCTTAGTAATAAGGCTTTGTCAAAGGAATCAGATTTACCCAATTCCTTCGGGACATATAATGGGGCAGTACTACATTTCCATACAGAAATGCATTTATTAGCCATCTCGACACCGAGATGCAAAAGTATTATTGCTTTGTCTAGGATGGATTCTGACTTAGAGGCTTTCAGTCATAAGCCACCAGACGTAGCATCACGCCATTATTCTATCGAATAAGCGTATATACCAAATGTCTGGACCTGCGGTTCCTCTCGTACTAAGCAGGACTACTATCGCAATAACTCTATGTACAGTAGGGTAAAACTAACCTGTCTCGCGACGGTCTAAACCCAGCTCACGTTCCCTATTAGTGGGTGAACAATCCAACGCTTTACGAATTCTGCTTCGTAATGATAGGAAGAGCCGACATCGAAGGATCAAAAAGCAACGTCGCTATGGACGCTTGGCTGCCACAAGCCAGTTATCCCTATGGTAACTTTTCTGACACCTCTTGTTATAAACTTCATAATCCAAAAGGATCGATAGGCCACGCTTTAACGGTCTGTATTCGTACTGAGAATCAAGATCAAGAATACTTTTCTCCTTTTAGTCTACGTGAGGTTTCTGTCCTCACTGAGTATTCCTTAGGACACCTGCGTTACTATTTGACAGATGTACCGCCCCAGTCAAACTCCCCGCCTGACAATGTCATCAGTGCGGATCATATCAATTCCAAGAATCAATATTTAAATCAAAAAGAAAGTCCGAAGACAATCTCCGTATTACTGAATAAGTAAAGAGTCGATAAAAGTAGGGGTATTTCACCGATGACCGAAGTCTCCCCCTTATACTACACCTCTTATGACTCTTCACAAAGTCAGACTAGAGTCAAGCTCAATAGGGTCTTCTTTCCCCGCTGTATTTGCCAAGCCCGTTCCCTTGGCTGTGATTTCGCTAGATAGTAGATAGGGACAGTGGGAATCTCGTTAATCCATTCGTGCGCGTCAGGACTTATCTGACGAGGCATTTGGCTACCTTAAGAGAGTCATAGTTACTCCCGCCGTTTACCCGCGCTTATATAAATTTCTTTAGATTAACATTCAGAGCACTGGGCAGAAATCACAAATAGTCAACGCACATAAACGCCTTCTATTTGCTCTGTTTTAATTAGACAGTCGGATTCCCCGAGTCCGTGTCAGTTCTAAGCTAATCGTTAAGTGTATATTGACTTTATAATCCGTAAAGATTATAAAAAGTTTAAGAATTCCACAATATCCAATAAAAACTAGTCCAAGTTCAGCCGAAGCATCCCTCAAACATGTTCTATCAAATAAAGTTTCATTCAAAAACCCAATATACTCGATTCTTAGAGCCAATCCTTTTCCCGAAGTTACGGATCTAATTTGCCGACTTCCCTTACCTACATTATTCTATCGACCAGAGGCTATTCACCTTGAAAACCTGATGCGGAATAAGGTACGGCTATGGAATACATTATTAGGGATCCCTCGTATTTTCAAGGGCCATATATAGCAATCAGAACATAACAAAAACCGTTATGCTTTTCAATACCTTTATCCATATCTCGAGATGATCTCATTCCATGGACAAAATATCTTAAATAGAGAAGAGATCTCTATTCTGAACTATATATGACGTATACGAGTTCATATAACGTTACCGTCCCATTTTGATTAACCGTAAAGAAAACCAAAAATCGTATTCTCATAGTGTAGGAATATTAACCTACTTCCCTTTCGGAAAACATGTGAATCAAACCGTAAAGAATAAAACACACATAATCAAAATAGCATGCGCTATTTCCTTAGGACCGACTGACCCACATTCAAATACTGTTCACGTGGAAACCTTTTTCACTTCGGCCTTCAAGGATCTCACTTGAATGTTTGCTACTATCACCAAGATCTGCACTAGTAGAAGCTCCAGTCCATTTTACAATGAAAACCTTCAACGCTAACTACTACACCCTCCTACATGTTATACTTTGTTCTCAACATAGTATAACAGTAAAGTATAGGTCTTTCGCTAGAGCGCCATCCATTTTCAGGGCTAGTTGATTCGGCAGGTGAGTTGTTACACACTCCTTAGCGGTTTACAACTTCCATGTCCACCGTCCTGCTGTCAATATCAACTAACACCTTTTATGGGGTCTCATGAGCAAAAAGTTTGGCACCTTAACTTTACTTGCGGTTCATCCCGCATCGCCAGTTCTGCTTACCAAAAATGGCCCACTTTCAACTATTATATTCAATGCACATGTTCAATTAAGAAACATATACATCATACCCATTAAGAGTATGAGAATAGGTTGAGAACATTTCGTTCCCAAGACCTCTAATCGTTCGCTTTACCGAGTATAACTATTTAAATTAGTTGAAGCTATCCTAAGGGAAACTTCGGAGGGAACCAGCTACTAGATGGTTCGATTAGTCTTTCGCCCCTATACCCAAGTCAGACGATCGATTTGCACGTCAGAACCGCTTCGGACTTCCATCAGAGTTTCCTCTGACTTCATCCTGCTCAGGCATAGTTCACCATCTTTCGGGTCTCATTGCATATGCTCTATCTCCACCCATTTGCAAGCAAATTAGATGGGACTATACTACTTGCTTTTCGTAAACGAAAAACAATCATATATCATATTCATAAAGAATACTTTACTTTCATTACGCCAATAAGTTTTGATCACTTAATGACTCGCACATACAATAAACTCCTTGGTCCGTGTTTCAAGACGGGACATATAGGTGATTGTCTTTTATACTGATATATAATGACTATCGTACAAAATAAAATTTTACAGATTAAAAAAGCCAACGTAAACGTTAACTCTTAAATGCCGCAAAATTTATTCTTTCCTTTAATCATTACAAGGACAATTAACCAAAAATTTTATCCATTATACCAGGATACATTCCGAAGAATGCCCTCTAATATAATTTCAAAAATCTCAATCAATTGTATCAGCACAATGGCAACAAGTGCATTCCATAAAAATAAACTACATTTATAAAATGATCCTTTCGAAAACATTTTATAAACTGTTACATTCGTACAGAACTTATTATTACCATCTTTCGACAACTCTATACGCTTCCACTCATTCAGTTTCACGTACTATTTAACTCTCTCTTCAGAGTTCTTTTCAACTTTCCCTCACGGTACTTGTTTGCTATCGGATTCATACATATATTTAGCTTTAGGTGAAGTTTACCACCTACTTTGGGCTGTGTTTCCAAACAACCCGACTCAAAGCATAAATTAAATATAATATATAAAATGTCTTAACAGGTCTATCACCTTCTATGGAACTCTAGTCAAAGAGAACTTAAGATATTATATATCATATAATAATAAATGCTATACGCTACAGTTCGCTTTACCATTACAGCAAAGAGATTCAGCGCTGAGCTTTTCCCGTTTCACTCGCAGTTACTAAGGGAATCCTTTTTAGTTTCTTTTCCTCCGCTTACTGATATGCTTAAGTTCAGCGGGTAGTCACACTTGATTTGAGATCATAAAAAGCGAAATAATATGCATATACGGAAAACATAAAAATAAAACCAAGATAAAGTAAAGCTTTTATCTCAAACAATAATCAAATTGTCGATTCAAGCACTTTATCATAAAAATTTTATTTTTATGAATAACGCTATTTCATACGAATATGAAATAATGCATATATCTCTATTACGTAAAAGTAAAGCTATATAGTTTTAACATAAAAGAAAAAACCAAAATCTTTACTTTGCTATACGAAAGGCATAATAAACCTTTCAACTATCATATCCTCAAAAAAGAGAATATAGTATAGATATATGATTCTCAAACAAATGTGCCAATGGTTAAAAACCATCGGCGCAATTTGCATTCGAAACTTTTTCATTCATGTAGTTTGCAAGTCATGAAAAATAACGCATTTTGCTGCGTTCTTCATCGATGTATGAACCGAGTGATCCACTGAATAAGCTTATTTCAACTTTTACGTATAAATGACTTTGTTTATAATCAAATAAAACATTATCTGGCGGATTCAATAAAGAAACCTCATTAATTCTATATTCCGTAAAGAATACTATCCATAAAAGCTTAATGAAAGCACGGCAATCACGCTTTCACTTTTATGATAGAAACCAGAAAAAAAGCCGTTCATAAAAAAAAAAAAAGCTCCAATAATGTCGTATATGAACTATCTCTTAAAGAGTTCTTGTAATGATCCGGCCAGCAGGTTCACCTACGGCCACCTTGTTACGACTTTTGCCCGGTTCAAGCCAATGCGATCAAATTGATTTTCATCTGAAAATCATATTCTGTAAGGAATATGATAACAAACAATCCTCAATCTTCTCGAATTAACCCAGTTCCGGGCAGCGACGGGCGGTGTGTACAAAGGACAGGGACGTAATCAGCGTAAGCTGATGACTTACACTTACTTGAAGTTCCTCGTTCACGAATAATAATTACAATATTCGATCCCAAATACGGAATAATTTGACTCGTTTACCAATTCTTTACAGAAATGGTCACACGCGCTGCAATTTTCATTGTAGCGCGCGTGCAGCCCCAGACATCTTAGGGCATCACAGACCTGTTATTGCTGGGTTTCTTACGACTGGAACGCCGCAAATCCCATTAAGAAGAAAAGAATCACGCTTTCTCCATAAAAGAAGAAAGGGAAGAATGATCTTTCTATTTAATTAAGCTCCAATCTCGTTCGTTATCGGAATTAACCAGACAAATCAATCCACGAACTAAGAACGGCCATGCACCACCATCCACCAAATCATGAAAAAGCTATCAATCTGTCAATCCTTATAGTGTCTAGACCGGGTGAGTTTTCCCGTGTTGAGTCAAATTAAGCCGCAGGCTCCACTTCTGGTGGTGACCTTCCGTCAATTCCTTTAAGTTTCAACTTTGCAACCATACTTCCCCCGGAACCGAAAGACTTTCGTTTCCGGGAAGCTCGTTTCAAGGGCAAATATAAAATATCCACCCGAAACTCGCTAGATGGCATAGTTTACGGTCAGAACTAGGGCGGTATCTGATCGCCTTCGATCCTCTGACTTTCGTTCTTGATTAATGAAAACATTCTTGGCAAATGCCTTCGCTGTAGTTCGTCTCGCAAGGGTCCACGAATTTCACCTCTCGCCCTGCGATACGGATGCCCCCGTTTGTTCCTTTTAATCATTACTATGGTAAGTAAAACCAATAAAACATGAACCATAGTCATGTTCTATTCAACGCTAACTACTACACCCTCCTACATGTTATACTTTGTTCTCAACATAGTATAACAGTAAAGTATAGGTCTTTCGCTAGAGCGCCATCCATTTTCAGGGCTAGTTGATTCGGCAGGTGAGTTGTTACACACTCCTTAGCGGTTTACAACTTCCATGTCCACCGTCCTGCTGTCAATATCAACTAACACCTTTTATGGGGTCTCATGAGCAAAAAGTTTGGCACCTTAACTTTACTTGCGGTTCATCCCGCATCGCCAGTTCTGCTTACCAAAAATGGCCCACTTTCAACTATTATATTCAATGCACATGTTCAATTAAGAAACATATACATCATACCCATTAAGAGTATGAGAATAGGTTGAGAACATTTCGTTCCCAAGACCTCTAATCGTTCGCTTTACCGAGTATAACTATTTAAATTAGTTGAAGCTATCCTAAGGGAAACTTCGGAGGGAACCAGCTACTAGATGGTTCGATTAGTCTTTCGCCCCTATACCCAAGTCAGACGATCGATTTGCACGTCAGAACCGCTTCGGACTTCCATCAGAGTTTCCTCTGACTTCATCCTGCTCAGGCATAGTTCACCATCTTTCGGGTCTCATTGCATATGCTCTATCTCCACCCATTTGCAAGCAAATTAGATGGGACTATACTACTTGCTTTTCGTAAACGAAAAACAATCATATATCATATTCATAAAGAATACTTTACTTTCATTACGCCAATAAGTTTTGATCACTTAATGACTCGCACATACAATAAACTCCTTGGTCCGTGTTTCAAGACGGGACATATAGGTGATTGTCTTTTATACTGATATATAATGACTATCGTACAAAATAAAATTTTACAGATTAAAAAAGCCAACGTAAACGTTAACTCTTAAATGCCGCAAAATTTATTCTTTCCTTTAATCATTACAAGGACAATTAACCAAAAATTTTATCCATTATACCAGGATACATTCCGAAGAATGCCCTCTAATATAATTTCAAAAATCTCAATCAATTGTATCAGCACAATGGCAACAAGTGCATTCCATAAAAATAAACTACATTTATAAAATGATCCTTTCGAAAACATTTTATAAACTGTTACATTCGTACAGAACTTATTATTACCATCTTTCGACAACTCTATACGCTTCCACTCATTCAGTTTCACGTACTATTTAACTCTCTCTTCAGAGTTCTTTTCAACTTTCCCTCACGGTACTTGTTTGCTATCGGATTCATACATATATTTAGCTTTAGGTGAAGTTTACCACCTACTTTGGGCTGTGTTTCCAAACAACCCGACTCAAAGCATAAATTAAATATAATATATAAAATGTCTTAACAGGTCTATCACCTTCTATGGAACTCTAGTCAAAGAGAACTTAAGATATTATATATCATATAATAATAAATGCTATACGCTACAGTTCGCTTTACCATTACAGCAAAGAGATTCAGCGCTGAGCTTTTCCCGTTTCACTCGCAGTTACTAAGGGAATCCTTTTTAGTTTCTTTTCCTCCGCTTACTGATATGCTTAAGTTCAGCGGGTAGTCACACTTGATTTGAGATCATAAAAAGCGAAATAATATGCATATACGGAAAACATAAAAATAAAACCAAGATAAAGTAAAGCTTTTATCTCAAACAATAATCAAATTGTCGATTCAAGCACTTTATCATAAAAATTTTATTTTTATGAATAACGCTATTTCATACGAATATGAAATAATGCATATATCTCTATTACGTAAAAGTAAAGCTATATAGTTTTAACATAAAAGAAAAAACCAAAATCTTTACTTTGCTATACGAAAGGCATAATAAACCTTTCAACTATCATATCCTCAAAAAAGAGAATATAGTATAGATATATGATTCTCAAACAAATGTGCCAATGGTTAAAAACCATCGGCGCAATTTGCATTCGAAACTTTTTCATTCATGTAGTTTGCAAGTCATGAAAAATAACGCATTTTGCTGCGTTCTTCATCGATGTATGAACCGAGTGATCCACTGAATAAGCTTATTTCAACTTTTACGTATAAATGACTTTGTTTATAATCAAATAAAACATTATCTGGCGGATTCAATAAAGAAACCTCATTAATTCTATATTCCGTAAAGAATACTATCCATAAAAGCTTAATGAAAGCACGGCAATCACGCTTTCACTTTTATGATAGAAACCAGAAAAAAAGCCGTTCATAAAAAAAAAAAAAGCTCCAATAATGTCGTATATGAACTATCTCTTAAAGAGTTCTTGTAATGATCCGGCCAGCAGGTTCACCTACGGCCACCTTGTTACGACTTTTGCCCGGTTCAAGCCAATGCGATCAAATTGATTTTCATCTGAAAATCATATTCTGTAAGGAATATGATAACAAACAATCCTCAATCTTCTCGAATTAACCCAGTTCCGGGCAGCGACGGGCGGTGTGTACAAAGGACAGGGACGTAATCAGCGTAAGCTGATGACTTACACTTACTTGAAGTTCCTCGTTCACGAATAATAATTACAATATTCGATCCCAAATACGGAATAATTTGACTCGTTTACCAATTCTTTACAGAAATGGTCACACGCGCTGCAATTTTCATTGTAGCGCGCGTGCAGCCCCAGACATCTTAGGGCATCACAGACCTGTTATTGCTGGGTTTCTTACGACTGGAACGCCGCAAATCCCATTAAGAAGAAAAGAATCACGCTTTCTCCATAAAAGAAGAAAGGGAAGAATGATCTTTCTATTTAATTAAGCTCCAATCTCGTTCGTTATCGGAATTAACCAGACAAATCAATCCACGAACTAAGAACGGCCATGCACCACCATCCACCAAATCATGAAAAAGCTATCAATCTGTCAATCCTTATAGTGTCTAGACCGGGTGAGTTTTCCCGTGTTGAGTCAAATTAAGCCGCAGGCTCCACTTCTGGTGGTGACCTTCCGTCAATTCCTTTAAGTTTCAACTTTGCAACCATACTTCCCCCGGAACCGAAAGACTTTCGTTTCCGGGAAGCTCGTTTCAAGGGCAAATATAAAATATCCACCCGAAACTCGCTAGATGGCATAGTTTACGGTCAGAACTAGGGCGGTATCTGATCGCCTTCGATCCTCTGACTTTCGTTCTTGATTAATGAAAACATTCTTGGCAAATGCCTTCGCTGTAGTTCGTCTCGCAAGGGTCCACGAATTTCACCTCTCGCCCTGCGATACGGATGCCCCCGTTTGTTCCTTTTAATCATTACTATGGTAAGTAAAACCAATAAAACATGAACCATAGTCATGTTCTATTCAACGCTAACTACTACACCCTCCTACATGTTATACTTTGTTCTCAACATAGTATAACAGTAAAGTATAGGTCTTTCGCTAGAGCGCCATCCATTTTCAGGGCTAGTTGATTCGGCAGGTGAGTTGTTACACACTCCTTAGCGGTTTACAACTTCCATGTCCACCGTCCTGCTGTCAATATCAACTAACACCTTTTATGGGGTCTCATGAGCAAAAAGTTTGGCACCTTAACTTTACTTGCGGTTCATCCCGCATCGCCAGTTCTGCTTACCAAAAATGGCCCACTTTCAACTATTATATTCAATGCACATGTTCAATTAAGAAACATATACATCATACCCATTAAGAGTATGAGAATAGGTTGAGAACATTTCGTTCCCAAGACCTCTAATCGTTCGCTTTACCGAGTATAACTATTTAAATTAGTTGAAGCTATCCTAAGGGAAACTTCGGAGGGAACCAGCTACTAGATGGTTCGATTAGTCTTTCGCCCCTATACCCAAGTCAGACGATCGATTTGCACGTCAGAACCGCTTCGGACTTCCATCAGAGTTTCCTCTGACTTCATCCTGCTCAGGCATAGTTCACCATCTTTCGGGTCTCATTGCATATGCTCTATCTCCACCCATTTGCAAGCAAATTAGATGGGACTATACTACTTGCTTTTCGTAAACGAAAAACAATCATATATCATATTCATAAAGAATACTTTACTTTCATTACGCCAATAAGTTTTGATCACTTAATGACTCGCACATACAATAAACTCCTTGGTCCGTGTTTCAAGACGGGACATATAGGTGATTGTCTTTTATACTGATATATAATGACTATCGTACAAAATAAAATTTTACAGATTAAAAAAGCCAACGTAAACGTTAACTCTTAAATGCCGCAAAATTTATTCTTTCCTTTAATCATTACAAGGACAATTAACCAAAAATTTTATCCATTATACCAGGATACATTCCGAAGAATGCCCTCTAATATAATTTCAAAAATCTCAATCAATTGTATCAGCACAATGGCAACAAGTGCATTCCATAAAAATAAACTACATTTATAAAATGATCCTTTCGAAAACATTTTATAAACTGTTACATTCGTACAGAACTTATTATTACCATCTTTCGACAACTCTATACGCTTCCACTCATTCAGTTTCACGTACTATTTAACTCTCTCTTCAGAGTTCTTTTCAACTTTCCCTCACGGTACTTGTTTGCTATCGGATTCATACATATATTTAGCTTTAGGTGAAGTTTACCACCTACTTTGGGCTGTGTTTCCAAACAACCCGACTCAAAGCATAAATTAAATATAATATATAAAATGTCTTAACAGGTCTATCACCTTCTATGGAACTCTAGTCAAAGAGAACTTAAGATATTATATATCATATAATAATAAATGCTATACGCTACAGTTCGCTTTACCATTACAGCAAAGAGATTCAGCGCTGAGCTTTTCCCGTTTCACTCGCAGTTACTAAGGGAATCCTTTTTAGTTTCTTTTCCTCCGCTTACTGATATGCTTAAGTTCAGCGGGTAGTCACACTTGATTTGAGATCATAAAAAGCGAAATAATATGCATATACGGAAAACATAAAAATAAAACCAAGATAAAGTAAAGCTTTTATCTCAAACAATAATCAAATTGTCGATTCAAGCACTTTATCATAAAAATTTTATTTTTATGAATAACGCTATTTCATACGAATATGAAATAATGCATATATCTCTATTACGTAAAAGTAAAGCTATATAGTTTTAACATAAAAGAAAAAACCAAAATCTTTACTTTGCTATACGAAAGGCATAATAAACCTTTCAACTATCATATCCTCAAAAAAGAGAATATAGTATAGATATATGATTCTCAAACAAATGTGCCAATGGTTAAAAACCATCGGCGCAATTTGCATTCGAAACTTTTTCATTCATGTAGTTTGCAAGTCATGAAAAATAACGCATTTTGCTGCGTTCTTCATCGATGTATGAACCGAGTGATCCACTGAATAAGCTTATTTCAACTTTTACGTATAAATGACTTTGTTTATAATCAAATAAAACATTATCTGGCGGATTCAATAAAGAAACCTCATTAATTCTATATTCCGTAAAGAATACTATCCATAAAAGCTTAATGAAAGCACGGCAATCACGCTTTCACTTTTATGATAGAAACCAGAAAAAAAGCCGTTCATAAAAAAAAAAAAAGCTCCAATAATGTCGTATATGAACTATCTCTTAAAGAGTTCTTGTAATGATCCGGCCAGCAGGTTCACCTACGGCCACCTTGTTACGACTTTTGCCCGGTTCAAGCCAATGCGATCAAATTGATTTTCATCTGAAAATCATATTCTGTAAGGAATATGATAACAAACAATCCTCAATCTTCTCGAATTAACCCAGTTCCGGGCAGCGACGGGCGGTGTGTACAAAGGACAGGGACGTAATCAGCGTAAGCTGATGACTTACACTTACTTGAAGTTCCTCGTTCACGAATAATAATTACAATATTCGATCCCAAATACGGAATAATTTGACTCGTTTACCAATTCTTTACAGAAATGGTCACACGCGCTGCAATTTTCATTGTAGCGCGCGTGCAGCCCCAGACATCTTAGGGCATCACAGACCTGTTATTGCTGGGTTTCTTACGACTGGAACGCCGCAAATCCCATTAAGAAGAAAAGAATCACGCTTTCTCCATAAAAGAAGAAAGGGAAGAATGATCTTTCTATTTAATTAAGCTCCAATCTCGTTCGTTATCGGAATTAACCAGACAAATCAATCCACGAACTAAGAACGGCCATGCACCACCATCCACCAAATCATGAAAAAGCTATCAATCTGTCAATCCTTATAGTGTCTAGACCGGGTGAGTTTTCCCGTGTTGAGTCAAATTAAGCCGCAGGCTCCACTTCTGGTGGTGACCTTCCGTCAATTCCTTTAAGTTTCAACTTTGCAACCATACTTCCCCCGGAACCGAAAGACTTTCGTTTCCGGGAAGCTCGTTTCAAGGGCAAATATAAAATATCCACCCGAAACTCGCTAGATGGCATAGTTTACGGTCAGAACTAGGGCGGTATCTGATCGCCTTCGATCCTCTGACTTTCGTTCTTGATTAATGAAAACATTCTTGGCAAATGCCTTCGCTGTAGTTCGTCTCGCAAGGGTCCACGAATTTCACCTCTCGCCCTGCGATACGGATGCCCCCGTTTGTTCCTTTTAATCATTACTATGGTAAGTAAAACCAATAAAACATGAACCATAGTCATGTTCTATTATTCCATGCAAAACCATACAAGCTTACGCCTGTTTTGAGCACTCTGATTTATTCAAAGTAAACTCATAAGACATTACTTTTCGTAAAAAAAGTAAAAATCTTATAAAAAACATTTAGTATTAGTTACAATCCAAAGGATGAACTAACCTATCATGTACAGATCCAACTACGAGCTTTTTAACCGCAACAACAATTCAATGCAGTATGAGAGCTGGAATTACCGCGGCTGCTGGCACCAGACTTGCCCTCTCATTGATACTCTTTAATGATTTTAAAATCAAACCATTCCAATGATCCATCCCCGAAGGAATAGATCTTGTCATTTCTCGTCACTACCTCCTCGTACTGAGAGTGGGTAATTTTCGCGCCTGCTGCCTTCCTTGGATGTAAACGCCGTTTCTCAGGCATTTTCTCCGGAGTCGTACCCTAATACCCCGTTATCCGTCAAAACCATATAAGTACTATATACTTATATAGAAAGTTGATAGATCAGACACTTGAATGACATGTCGTCGGTACAAGACCATACGATCAGCAGATATATTCAGTTTCAACACAAAACATCCCGAAGAATGCTTGGTTTTAATACTAATATACGCAATGTTTTTTTACAAAAACATCTTTTATGCATGTATTAGCTCCAGAATTACCACAGTTATCCATGTAGGATAAAAGTCAAAATCAAGTAAATTTTAGCTGTTATAATGAGCCATACGCGGTTTCGTGTTTAATTACACATGTACTTAGACATGCATGGCTTAATCTTTGAAATGACCACATCAATCAGACAGGATCAATCAGATATATGTCTTTTTATAGAACAAAATATCTTTTAAGAAAAAAAGTATATAGTATGTAACTTAATCATACTTCAACTTTTTATATATGACTATCAAAGTCACATCGCTCTTTTCAACAACTTATACATAAGTATATGTAAAAAGCTATTTTCCTTTTACTTATAGTCAGCATAAATGCTAAACGTACGAGTAAACATTCCATAAAGAATGTCACACTCTTATATCTCAGAATACATAGCAATAGATGTTCAAATTCATGAAACTCATCCATTACCATATCGCAAAGGAATGTAAAAATCAAAATACACTCAGAAATATCCAAAAAGTAAAACTTTTTTTCAATTTCTTCTTTTATTTTTCTTTTCTTCCTTCACGAAGCAGAAATGCATTATAACAGATACCATACAGAACTGAGATCCGGTGTTTTTTGGGTAACTCAAGTATGGAGAAATCGAAAAAATGGGTTTCCAAACCTCCCCGGGGACATCTTGGGGTACTTTGGGGTACCTCGGGGTCAAAAATTTTTGAATTTTTTTTTGCTTAAAATCACTCAAAATCACCTCTAAACTCATTTTTTATGCAGTTTTATGCATAAAAACGCAAAATTTAACCTTAGAAATGTCAAAAACACTCTAAAACACAATTTTTAGAAAAAAATTATTTTTATATGCCAAACCATATAACTTTGAAAAAAATTTTATGCGACATATGCATTCAAAAAACACAATTTACGGCTCAATCATATAAAAATCTTTTTTTTGCCTAAAACAACCCCAAATCAATTCTAAACCTATTTTTTATGCAGTTTTATACATAAAAACATAATATAAGATTATAAAAATGACAAAAATACCCTAAAACACAATTTTTAGAAAAAAATTATTTTTATATGCCAAACCATATAACTTTGAAAAAAATTTTATGCGACATATGCATTCAAAAAAACGCTATTTATGGCTCAATTTTTTTTCTTCTTACAAATTCAGAATTCTGAATCCGACACCGATACAAACTACAAAAAAAGGAGATTCTTCATCTCCTTTTTTTGTAGTTTGTACTTTTCTCACCTTTTTTGCACTTTTCAAATGTTTTTTTTTCTTTCCACTTATTTTGAAATTTTTGATGACGGACTTTGAAATTTACGAAATCTTTTTTTTCCCTGTGTTGTTTAGTATTGACGAAATATTTGTCCAACAAAAAGACAAAGAACATTCACCATTAAAAAAAAAAGAAAAAAAGAAGATAACTCCAAAACATGTATTTTTGGATTAATTTTTATGAAAAACTGAGATAAAACACTAAGAACACTGAAAAACACTGAGAAACACTAAGGCCTGAGAATGCCTTAGAAACACTGAGATACATATCGGAGCAGTTTTATTAAATAATATTAACTAAGTGGTAAAAAATACAAAAATAAAAAAGTAGCCAAATGCCTCGTCAGATAAGTCCTGATGACGCACGCACGAAAAAATGGGAAAAGTGAATGGTAATGAAGGGTAAGAAAGGGTTTGGAATGGTAAGGAAGGGTAAGGAAGGGTAAGGAACGGTTTGGAACCGTTTGAAAACGGTATGGTTTTTAAGTAATAAATTATCTTAATATTGAAAAATGTGAAAAATTGCAGACGATCGATAAAAAAGCAGGCGATAAAAAGAATTCACCAACTTTTCACCAAGTTGAAAATCGTATGAAACACAAATTTTTTAATGAAAAATATTTTTCAAATAAAAAATCGAATGAAACACAAATATTTAAATGAATCATATATGTATATGCATATAAGTATAAATCCAAAAATATACAAGTAAATGCATGAAAAAAATGAACACATGCATAAAACTCATAAAAAATGGATTTATATTTATATGTAATGATCCATGAAAAAAGTTGAAAAAAACTAAATTCATGTTCAAAATCATATGAAACACAAATATTTATATATAAAACAGATTATCCGATCTTCAGCTAAGTCTCAACAGATCGCAGCATAAACGCTGCTCTACTGAGAACAACACTGAGATCAGTAATCAAGTCGTTTGCAAGAAATCTTACACCCCGGCACTTAACCTTAGTAATAAGGCTTTGTCAAAGGAATCAGATTTACCCAATTCCTTCGGGACATATAATGGGGCAGTACTACATTTCCATACAGAAATGCATTTATTAGCCATCTCGACACCGAGATGCAAAAGTATTATTGCTTTGTCTAGGATGGATTCTGACTTAGAGGCTTTCAGTCATAAGCCACCAGACGTAGCATCACGCCATTATTCTATCGAATAAGCGTATATACCAAATGTCTGGACCTGCGGTTCCTCTCGTACTAAGCAGGACTACTATCGCAATAACTCTATGTACAGTAGGGTAAAACTAACCTGTCTCGCGACGGTCTAAACCCAGCTCACGTTCCCTATTAGTGGGTGAACAATCCAACGCTTTACGAATTCTGCTTCGTAATGATAGGAAGAGCCGACATCGAAGGATCAAAAAGCAACGTCGCTATGGACGCTTGGCTGCCACAAGCCAGTTATCCCTATGGTAACTTTTCTGACACCTCTTGTTATAAACTTCATAATCCAAAAGGATCGATAGGCCACGCTTTAACGGTCTGTATTCGTACTGAGAATCAAGATCAAGAATACTTTTCTCCTTTTAGTCTACGTGAGGTTTCTGTCCTCACTGAGTATTCCTTAGGACACCTGCGTTACTATTTGACAGATGTACCGCCCCAGTCAAACTCCCCGCCTGACAATGTCATCAGTGCGGATCATATCAATTCCAAGAATCAATATTTAAATCAAAAAGAAAGTCCGAAGACAATCTCCGTATTACTGAATAAGTAAAGAGTCGATAAAAGTAGGGGTATTTCACCGATGACCGAAGTCTCCCCCTTATACTACACCTCTTATGACTCTTCACAAAGTCAGACTAGAGTCAAGCTCAATAGGGTCTTCTTTCCCCGCTGTATTTGCCAAGCCCGTTCCCTTGGCTGTGATTTCGCTAGATAGTAGATAGGGACAGTGGGAATCTCGTTAATCCATTCGTGCGCGTCAGGACTTATCTGACGAGGCATTTGGCTACCTTAAGAGAGTCATAGTTACTCCCGCCGTTTACCCGCGCTTATATAAATTTCTTTAGATTAACATTCAGAGCACTGGGCAGAAATCACAAATAGTCAACGCACATAAACGCCTTCTATTTGCTCTGTTTTAATTAGACAGTCGGATTCCCCGAGTCCGTGTCAGTTCTAAGCTAATCGTTAAGTGTATATTGACTTTATAATCCGTAAAGATTATAAAAAGTTTAAGAATTCCACAATATCCAATAAAAACTAGTCCAAGTTCAGCCGAAGCATCCCTCAAACATGTTCTATCAAATAAAGTTTCATTCAAAAACCCAATATACTCGATTCTTAGAGCCAATCCTTTTCCCGAAGTTACGGATCTAATTTGCCGACTTCCCTTACCTACATTATTCTATCGACCAGAGGCTATTCACCTTGAAAACCTGATGCGGAATAAGGTACGGCTATGGAATACATTATTAGGGATCCCTCGTATTTTCAAGGGCCATATATAGCAATCAGAACATAACAAAAACCGTTATGCTTTTCAATACCTTTATCCATATCTCGAGATGATCTCATTCCATGGACAAAATATCTTAAATAGAGAAGAGATCTCTATTCTGAACTATATATGACGTATACGAGTTCATATAACGTTACCGTCCCATTTTGATTAACCGTAAAGAAAACCAAAAATCGTATTCTCATAGTGTAGGAATATTAACCTACTTCCCTTTCGGAAAACATGTGAATCAAACCGTAAAGAATAAAACACACATAATCAAAATAGCATGCGCTATTTCCTTAGGACCGACTGACCCACATTCAAATACTGTTCACGTGGAAACCTTTTTCACTTCGGCCTTCAAGGATCTCACTTGAATGTTTGCTACTATCACCAAGATCTGCACTAGTAGAAGCTCCAGTCCATTTTACAATGAAAACCTTCAACGCTAACTACTACACCCTCCTACATGTTATACTTTGTTCTCAACATAGTATAACAGTAAAGTATAGGTCTTTCGCTAGAGCGCCATCCATTTTCAGGGCTAGTTGATTCGGCAGGTGAGTTGTTACACACTCCTTAGCGGTTTACAACTTCCATGTCCACCGTCCTGCTGTCAATATCAACTAACACCTTTTATGGGGTCTCATGAGCAAAAAGTTTGGCACCTTAACTTTACTTGCGGTTCATCCCGCATCGCCAGTTCTGCTTACCAAAAATGGCCCACTTTCAACTATTATATTCAATGCACATGTTCAATTAAGAAACATATACATCATACCCATTAAGAGTATGAGAATAGGTTGAGAACATTTCGTTCCCAAGACCTCTAATCGTTCGCTTTACCGAGTATAACTATTTAAATTAGTTGAAGCTATCCTAAGGGAAACTTCGGAGGGAACCAGCTACTAGATGGTTCGATTAGTCTTTCGCCCCTATACCCAAGTCAGACGATCGATTTGCACGTCAGAACCGCTTCGGACTTCCATCAGAGTTTCCTCTGACTTCATCCTGCTCAGGCATAGTTCACCATCTTTCGGGTCTCATTGCATATGCTCTATCTCCACCCATTTGCAAGCAAATTAGATGGGACTATACTACTTGCTTTTCGTAAACGAAAAACAATCATATATCATATTCATAAAGAATACTTTACTTTCATTACGCCAATAAGTTTTGATCACTTAATGACTCGCACATACAATAAACTCCTTGGTCCGTGTTTCAAGACGGGACATATAGGTGATTGTCTTTTATACTGATATATAATGACTATCGTACAAAATAAAATTTTACAGATTAAAAAAGCCAACGTAAACGTTAACTCTTAAATGCCGCAAAATTTATTCTTTCCTTTAATCATTACAAGGACAATTAACCAAAAATTTTATCCATTATACCAGGATACATTCCGAAGAATGCCCTCTAATATAATTTCAAAAATCTCAATCAATTGTATCAGCACAATGGCAACAAGTGCATT
>CAWUHW010000058.1:0-75795 GCA_963922195.1 Panagrolaimus sp. PS1159
GTCTTTTATACTGATATATAATGACTATCGTACAAAATAAAATTTTACAGATTAAAAAAGCCAACGTAAACGTTAACTCTTAAATGCCGCAAAATTTATTCTTTCCTTTAATCATTACAAGGACAATTAACCAAAAATTTTATCCATTATACCAGGATACATTCCGAAGAATGCCCTCTAATATAATTTCAAAAATCTCAATCAATTGTATCAGCACAATGGCAACAAGTGCATTCCATAAAAATAAACTACATTTATAAAATGATCCTTTCGAAAACATTTTATAAACTGTTACATTCGTACAGAACTTATTATTACCATCTTTCGACAACTCTATACGCTTCCACTCATTCAGTTTCACGTACTATTTAACTCTCTCTTCAGAGTTCTTTTCAACTTTCCCTCACGGTACTTGTTTGCTATCGGATTCATACATATATTTAGCTTTAGGTGAAGTTTACCACCTACTTTGGGCTGTGTTTCCAAACAACCCGACTCAAAGCATAAATTAAATATAATATATAAAATATCTTAACAGGTCTATCACCTTCTATGGAACTCTAGTCAAAGAGAACTTAAGATATTATATATCATATAATAATAAATGCTATACGCTACAGTTCGCTTTACCATTACAGCAAAGAGATTCAGCGCTGAGCTTTTCCCGTTTCACTCGCAGTTACTAAGGGAATCCTTTTTAGTTTCTTTTCCTCCGCTTACTGATATGCTTAAGTTCAGCGGGTAGTCACACTTGATTTGAGATCATAAAAAGCGAAATAATATGCATATACGGAAAACATAAAAATAAAACCAAGATAAAGTAAAGCTTTTATCTCGAACAATAATCAAATTGTCGATTCAAGCACTTTATCATAAAAATTTTATTTTTATGAATAACGCTATTTCATATGAATATGAAATAATGCATATATCTCTATTACGTAAAAGTAAAGCTATATAGTTTTAACATAAAAGAAAAAACCAAAATCTTTACTTTCCTATACGAAAGGCATAATAAACCTTTCAACTATCATATTCTCAAAAAAGAGAATATAGTATAGATATATGATTCTCAAACAAATGTGCCAATGGTTAAAAACCATCGGCGCAATTTGCATTCGAAACTTTTTCATTCATGTAGTTTGCAAGTCATGAAAAATAACGCATTTTGCTGCGTTCTTCATCGATGTATGAACCGAGTGATCCACTGAATAAGCTTATTTCAACTTTTACGTATAAATGACTTTGTTTATAATCAAATAAAACATTATCTGGCGGATTCAATAAAGAAACCTCATTAATTCTATATTCCGTAAAGAATACTATCCATAAAAGCTTAATGAAAGCACGGCAATCACGCTTTCACTTTTATGATAGAAACCAGAAAAAAAGCCGTTCATAAAAAAAAAAGCTCCAATAATGTCGTATATGAACTATCTCTTAAAGAGTTCTTGTAATGATCCGGCCAGCAGGTTCACCTACGGCCACCTTGTTACGACTTTTGCCCGGTTCAAGCCAATGCGATCAAATTGATTTTCATCTGAAAATCATATTCTGTAAGGAATATGATAACAAACAATCCTCAATCTTCTCGAATTAACCCAGTTCCGGGCAGCGACGGGCGGTGTGTACAAAGGACAGGGACGTAATCAGCGTAAGCTGATGACTTACACTTACTTGAAGTTCCTCGTTCACGAATAATAATTACAATATTCGATCCCAAATACGGAATAATTTGACTCGTTTACCAATTCTTTACAGAAATGGTCACACGCGCTGCAATTTTCATTGTAGCGCGCGTGCAGCCCCAGACATCTTAGGGCATCACAGACCTGTTATTGCTGGGTTTCTTACGACTGGAACGCCGCAAATCCCATTAAGAAGAAAAGAATCACGCTTTCTCCATAAAAGAAGAAAGGGAAGAATGATCTTTCTATTTAATTAAGCTCCAATCTCGTTCGTTATCGGAATTAACCAGACAAATCAATCCACGAACTAAGAACGGCCATGCACCACCATCCACCAAATCATGAAAAAGCTATCAATCTGTCAATCCTTATAGTGTCTAGACCGGGTGAGTTTTCCCGTGTTGAGTCAAATTAAGCCGCAGGCTCCACTTCTGGTGGTGACCTTCCGTCAATTCCTTTAAGTTTCAACTTTGCAACCATACTTCCCCCGGAACCGAAAGACTTTCGTTTCCGGGAAGCTCGTTTCAAGGGCAAATATAAAATATCCACCCGAAACTCGCTAGATGGCATAGTTTACGGTCAGAACTAGGGCGGTATCTGATCGCCTTCGATCCTCTGACTTTCGTTCTTGATTAATGAAAACATTCTTGGCAAATGCCTTCGCTGTAGTTCGTCTCGCAAGGGTCCACGAATTTCACCTCTCGCCCTGCGATACGGATGCCCCCGTTTGTTCCTTTTAATCATTACTATGGTAAGTAAAACCAATAAAACATGAACCATAGTCATGTTCTATTATTCCATGCAAAACCATACAAGCTTACGCCTGTTTTGAGCACTCTGATTTATTCAAAGTAAACTCATAAGACATTACTTTTCGTAAAAAAAGTAAAAATCTTATAAAAAACATTTAGTATTAGTTACAATCCAAAGGATGAACTAACCTATCATGTACAGATCCAACTACGAGCTTTTTAACCGCAACAACAATTCAATGCAGTATGAGAGCTGGAATTACCGCGGCTGCTGGCACCAGACTTGCCCTCTCATTGATACTCTTTAATGATTTTAAAATCAAACCATTCCAATGATCCATCCCCGAAGGAATAGATCTTGTCATTTCTCGTCACTACCTCCTCGTACTGAGAGTGGGTAATTTTCGCGCCTGCTGCCTTCCTTGGATGTAAACGCCGTTTCTCAGGCATTTTCTCCGGAGTCGTACCCTAATACCCCGTTATCCGTCAAAACCATATAAGTACTATATACTTATATAGAAAGTTGATAGATCAGACACTTGAATGACATGTCGTCGGTACAAGACCATACGATCAGCAGATATATTCAGTTTCAACACAAAACATCCCGAAGAATGCTTGGTTTTAATACTAATATACGCAATGTTTTTTTACAAAAACATCTTTTATGCATGTATTAGCTCCAGAATTACCACAGTTATCCATGTAGGATAAAAGTCAAAATCAAGTAAATTTTAGCTGTTATAATGAGCCATACGCGGTTTCGTGTTTAATTACACATGTACTTAGACATGCATGGCTTAATCTTTGAAATGACCACATCAATCAGACAGGATCAATCAGATATATGTCTTTTTATAGAACAAAATATCTTTTAAGAAAAAAAGTATATAGTATGTAACTTAATCATACTTCAACTTTTTATATATGACTATCAAAGTCACATCGCTCTTTTCAACAACTTATACATAAGTATATGTAAAAAGCTATTTTCCTTTTACTTATAGTCAGCATAAATGCTAAACGTACGAGTAAACATTCCATAAAGAATGTCACACTCTTATATCTCAGAATACATAGCAATAGATGTTCAAATTCATGAAACTCATCCATTACCATATCGCAAAGGAATGTAAAAATCAAAATACACTCAGAAATATCCAAAAAGTAAAACTTTTTTTCAATTTCTTCTTTTATTTTTCTTTTCTTCCTTCACGAAGCAGAAATGCATTATAACAGATACCATACAGAACTGAGATCCGGTGTTTTTTGGGTAACTCAAGTATGGAGAAATCGAAAAAATGGGTTTCCAAACCTCCCCGGGGACATCTTGGGGTACTTTGGGGTACCTCGGGGTCAAAAATTTTTGAATTTTTTTTTGCTTAAAATCACTCAAAATCACCTCTAAACTCATTTTTTATGCAGTTTTATGCATAAAAACGCAAAATTTAACCTTAGAAATGTCAAAAACACTCTAAAACACAATTTTTAGAAAAAAATTATTTTTATATGCCAAACCATATAACTTTGAAAAAAATTTTATGCGACATATGCATTCAAAAAACACAATTTACGGCTCAATCATATAAAAATCTTTTTTTTGCCTAAAACAACCCCAAATCAATTCTAAACCTATTTTTTATGCAGTTTTATGCATAAAAACGCAAAATTTAACCTTAGAAATGTCAAAAACACTCTAATACAGCATTTTGAAAAAAAAAAAAAAGTTTTATATGCCAAACCATATAACTTTGAAAAAAATTTTATGCGACATATGCATTCAAAAAAACGCTATTTATGGCTCAATTTTTTTTCTTCTTACAAATTCAGAATTCTGAATCCGACACCGATACAAACTACAAAAAAAGGAGATTCTTCATCTCCTTTTTTTGTAGTTTGTACTTTTCTCACCTTTTTTGCACTTTTCAAATGTTTTTTTTTCTTTCCACTTATTTTGAAATTTTTGATGACGGACTTTGAAATTTACGAAATCTTTTTTTTCCCTGTGTTGTTTAGTATTGACGAAATATTTGTCCAACAAAAAGACAAAGAACATTCACCATTAAAAAAAAAAGAAAAAAAGAAGATAACTCCAAAACATGTATTTTTGGATTAATTTTTATGAAAAACTGAGATAAAACACTAAGAACACTGAAAAACACTGAGAAACACTAAGGCCTGAGAATGCCTTAGAAACACTGAGATACATATCATATCGGAGCAGTTTTATTAAATAATATTAACTAAGTGGTAAAAAATACAAAAATAAAAAAGTAGCCAAATGCCTCGTCAGATAAGTCCTGATGACGCACGCACGAAAAAATGGGAAAAGTGAATGGTAATGAAGGGTAAGAAAGGGTTTGGAATGGTAAGGAATGGTAAGGAATGGTAAGGAAGGGTAAGGAAGGGTAAGGAACGGTTTGGAACCGTTTGAAAACGGTATGGTTTTTAAGTAATAAATTATCTTAATATTGAAAAATGTGAAAAATTGCAGACGATCGATAAAAAAGCAGGCGATAAAAAGAATTCACCAACTTTTCACCAAGTTGAAAATCGTATGAAACACAAATTTTTTAATGAAAAATATTTTTCAAATAAAAAATCGAATGAAACACAAATATTTAAATGAATCATATATGTATATGCATATAAGTATAAATCCAAAAATATACAAGTAAATGCATGAAAAAAATGAACACATGCATAAAACTCATAAAAAATGGATTTATATTTATATGTAATGATCCATGAAAAAAGTTGAAAAAAACTAAATTCATGTTCAAAATCATATGAAACACAAATATTTATATATAAAACAGATTATCCGATCTTCAGCTAAGTCTCAACAGATCGCAGCATAAACGCTGCTCTACTGAGAACAACACTGAGATCAGTAATCAAGTCGTTTGCAAGAAATCTTACACCCCGGCACTTAACCTTAGTAATAAGGCTTTGTCAAAGGAATCAGATTTACCCAATTCCTTCGGGACATATAATGGGGCAGTACTACATTTCCATACAGAAATGCATTTATTAGCCATCTCGACACCGAGATGCAAAAGTATTATTGCTTTGTCTAGGATGGATTCTGACTTAGAGGCTTTCAGTCATAAGCCACCAGACGTAGCATCACGCCATTATTCTATCGAATAAGCGTATATACCAAATGTCTGGACCTGCGGTTCCTCTCGTACTAAGCAGGACTACTATCGCAATAACTCTATGTACAGTAGGGTAAAACTAACCTGTCTCGCGACGGTCTAAACCCAGCTCACGTTCCCTATTAGTGGGTGAACAATCCAACGCTTTACGAATTCTGCTTCGTAATGATAGGAAGAGCCGACATCGAAGGATCAAAAAGCAACGTCGCTATGGACGCTTGGCTGCCACAAGCCAGTTATCCCTATGGTAACTTTTCTGACACCTCTTGTTATAAACTTCATAATCCAAAAGGATCGATAGGCCACGCTTTAACGGTCTGTATTCGTACTGAGAATCAAGATCAAGAATACTTTTCTCCTTTTAGTCTACGTGAGGTTTCTGTCCTCACTGAGTATTCCTTAGGACACCTGCGTTACTATTTGACAGATGTACCGCCCCAGTCAAACTCCCCGCCTGACAATGTCATCAGTGCGGATCATATCAATTCCAAGAATTAATATTTAAATCAAAAAGAAAGTCCGAAGACAATCTCCGTATTACTGAATAAGTAAAGAGTCGATAAAAGTAGGGGTATTTCACCGATGACCGAAGTCTCCCCCTTATACTACACCTCTTATGACTCTTCACAAAGTCAGACTAGAGTCAAGCTCAATAGGGTCTTCTTTCCCCGCTGTATTTGCCAAGCCCGTTCCCTTGGCTGTGATTTCGCTAGATAGTAGATAGGGACAGTGGGAATCTCGTTAATCCATTCGTGCGCGTCAGGACTTATCTGACGAGGCATTTGGCTACCTTAAGAGAGTCATAGTTACTCCCGCCGTTTACCCGCGCTTATATAAATTTCTTTAGATTAACATTCAGAGCACTGGGCAGAAATCACAAATAGTCAACGCACATAAACGCCTTCTATTTGCTCTGTTTTAATTAGACAGTCGGATTCCCCGAGTCCGTGTCAGTTCTAAGCTAATCGTTAAGTGTATATTGACTTTATAATCCGTAAAGATTATAAAAAGTTTAAGAATTCCACAATATCCAATAAAAACTAGTCCAAGTTCAGCCGAAGCATCCCTCAAACATGTTCTATCAAATAAAGTTTCATTCAAAAACCCAATATACTCGATTCTTAGAGCCAATCCTTTTCCCGAAGTTACGGATCTAATTTGCCGACTTCCCTTACCTACATTATTCTATCGACCAGAGGCTATTCACCTTGAAAACCTGATGCGGAATAAGGTACGGCTATGGAATACATTATTAGGGATCCCTCGTATTTTCAAGGGCCATATATAGCAATCAGAACATAACAAAAACCGTTATGCTTTTCAATACCTTTATCCATATCTCGAGATGATCTCATTCCATGGACAAAATATCTTAAATAGAGAAGAGATCTCTATTCTGAACTATATATGACGTATACGAGTTCATATAACGTTACCGTCCCATTTTGATTAACCGTAAAGAAAACCAAAAATCGTATTCTCATAGTGTAGGAATATTAACCTACTTCCCTTTCGGAAAACATGTGAATCAAACCGTAAAGAATAAAACACACATAATCAAAATAGCATGCGCTATTTCCTTAGGACCGACTGACCCACATTCAAATACTGTTCACGTGGAAACCTTTTTCACTTCGGCCTTCAAGGATCTCACTTGAATGTTTGCTACTATCACCAAGATCTGCACTAGTAGAAGCTCCAGTCCATTTTACAATGAAAACCTTCAACGCTAACTACTACACCCTCCTACATGTTATACTTTGTTCTCAACATAGTATAACAGTAAAGTATAGGTCTTTCGCTAGAGCGCCATCCATTTTCAGGGCTAGTTGATTCGGCAGGTGAGTTGTTACACACTCCTTAGCGGTTTACAACTTCCATGTCCACCGTCCTGCTGTCAATATCAACTAACACCTTTTATGGGGTCTCATGAGCAAAAAGTTTGGCACCTTAACTTTACTTGCGGTTCATCCCGCATCGCCAGTTCTGCTTACCAAAAATGGCCCACTTTCAACTATTATATTCAATGCACATGTTCAATTAAGAAACATATACATCATACCCATTAAGAGTATGAGAATAGGTTGAGAACATTTCGTTCCCAAGACCTCTAATCGTTCGCTTTACCGAGTATAACTATTTAAATTAGTTGAAGCTATCCTAAGGGAAACTTCGGAGGGAACCAGCTACTAGATGGTTCGATTAGTCTTTCGCCCCTATACCCAAGTCAGACGATCGATTTGCACGTCAGAACCGCTTCGGACTTCCATCAGAGTTTCCTCTGACTTCATCCTGCTCAGGCATAGTTCACCATCTTTCGGGTCTCATTGCATATGCTCTATCTCCACCCATTTGCAAGCAAATTAGATGGGACTATACTACTTGCTTTTCGTAAACGAAAAACAATCATATATCATATTCATAAAGAATACTTTACTTTCATTACGCCAATAAGTTTTGATCACTTAATGACTCGCACATACAATAAACTCCTTGGTCCGTGTTTCAAGACGGGACATATAGGTGATTGTCTTTTATACTGATATATAATGACTATCGTACAAAATAAAATTTTACAGATTAAAAAAGCCAACGTAAACGTTAACTCTTAAATGCCGCAAAATTTATTCTTTCCTTTAATCATTACAAGGACAATTAACCAAAAATTTTATCCATTATACCAGGATACATTCCGAAGAATGCCCTCTAATATAATTTCAAAAATCTCAATCAATTGTATCAGCACAATGGCAACAAGTGCATTCCATAAAAATAAACTACATTTATAAAATGATCCTTTCGAAAACATTTTATAAACTGTTACATTCGTACAGAACTTATTATTACCATCTTTCGACAACTCTATACGCTTCCACTCATTCAGTTTCACGTACTATTTAACTCTCTCTTCAGAGTTCTTTTCAACTTTCCCTCACGGTACTTGTTTGCTATCGGATTCATACATATATTTAGCTTTAGGTGAAGTTTACCACCTACTTTGGGCTGTGTTTCCAAACAACCCGACTCAAAGCATAAATTAAATATAATATATAAAATATCTTAACAGGTCTATCACCTTCTATGGAACTCTAGTCAAAGAGAACTTAAGATATTATATATCATATAATAATAAATGCTATACGCTACAGTTCGCTTTACCATTACAGCAAAGAGATTCAGCGCTGAGCTTTTCCCGTTTCACTCGCAGTTACTAAGGGAATCCTTTTTAGTTTCTTTTCCTCCGCTTACTGATATGCTTAAGTTCAGCGGGTAGTCACACTTGATTTGAGATCATAAAAAGCGAAATAATATGCATATACGGAAAACATAAAAATAAAACCAAGATAAAGTAAAGCTTTTATCTCGAACAATAATCAAATTGTCGATTCAAGCACTTTATCATAAAAATTTTATTTTTATGAATAACGCTATTTCATATGAATATGAAATAATGCATATATCTCTATTACGTAAAAGTAAAGCTATATAGTTTTAACATAAAAGAAAAAACCAAAATCTTTACTTTCCTATACGAAAGGCATAATAAACCTTTCAACTATCATATTCTCAAAAAAGAGAATATAGTATAGATATATGATTCTCAAACAAATGTGCCAATGGTTAAAAACCATCGGCGCAATTTGCATTCGAAACTTTTTCATTCATGTAGTTTGCAAGTCATGAAAAATAACGCATTTTGCTGCGTTCTTCATCGATGTATGAACCGAGTGATCCACTGAATAAGCTTATTTCAACTTTTACGTATAAATGACTTTGTTTATAATCAAATAAAACATTATCTGGCGGATTCAATAAAGAAACCTCATTAATTCTATATTCCGTAAAGAATACTATCCATAAAAGCTTAATGAAAGCACGGCAATCACGCTTTCACTTTTATGATAGAAACCAGAAAAAAAGCCGTTCATAAAAAAAAAAGCTCCAATAATGTCGTATATGAACTATCTCTTAAAGAGTTCTTGTAATGATCCGGCCAGCAGGTTCACCTACGGCCACCTTGTTACGACTTTTGCCCGGTTCAAGCCAATGCGATCAAATTGATTTTCATCTGAAAATCATATTCTGTAAGGAATATGATAACAAACAATCCTCAATCTTCTCGAATTAACCCAGTTCCGGGCAGCGACGGGCGGTGTGTACAAAGGACAGGGACGTAATCAGCGTAAGCTGATGACTTACACTTACTTGAAGTTCCTCGTTCACGAATAATAATTACAATATTCGATCCCAAATACGGAATAATTTGACTCGTTTACCAATTCTTTACAGAAATGGTCACACGCGCTGCAATTTTCATTGTAGCGCGCGTGCAGCCCCAGACATCTTAGGGCATCACAGACCTGTTATTGCTGGGTTTCTTACGACTGGAACGCCGCAAATCCCATTAAGAAGAAAAGAATCACGCTTTCTCCATAAAAGAAGAAAGGGAAGAATGATCTTTCTATTTAATTAAGCTCCAATCTCGTTCGTTATCGGAATTAACCAGACAAATCAATCCACGAACTAAGAACGGCCATGCACCACCATCCACCAAATCATGAAAAAGCTATCAATCTGTCAATCCTTATAGTGTCTAGACCGGGTGAGTTTTCCCGTGTTGAGTCAAATTAAGCCGCAGGCTCCACTTCTGGTGGTGACCTTCCGTCAATTCCTTTAAGTTTCAACTTTGCAACCATACTTCCCCCGGAACCGAAAGACTTTCGTTTCCGGGAAGCTCGTTTCAAGGGCAAATATAAAATATCCACCCGAAACTCGCTAGATGGCATAGTTTACGGTCAGAACTAGGGCGGTATCTGATCGCCTTCGATCCTCTGACTTTCGTTCTTGATTAATGAAAACATTCTTGGCAAATGCCTTCGCTGTAGTTCGTCTCGCAAGGGTCCACGAATTTCACCTCTCGCCCTGCGATACGGATGCCCCCGTTTGTTCCTTTTAATCATTACTATGGTAAGTAAAACCAATAAAACATGAACCATAGTCATGTTCTATTATTCCATGCAAAACCATACAAGCTTACGCCTGTTTTGAGCACTCTGATTTATTCAAAGTAAACTCATAAGACATTACTTTTCGTAAAAAAAGTAAAAATCTTATAAAAAACATTTAGTATTAGTTACAATCCAAAGGATGAACTAACCTATCATGTACAGATCCAACTACGAGCTTTTTAACCGCAACAACAATTCAATGCAGTATGAGAGCTGGAATTACCGCGGCTGCTGGCACCAGACTTGCCCTCTCATTGATACTCTTTAATGATTTTAAAATCAAACCATTCCAATGATCCATCCCCGAAGGAATAGATCTTGTCATTTCTCGTCACTACCTCCTCGTACTGAGAGTGGGTAATTTTCGCGCCTGCTGCCTTCCTTGGATGTAAACGCCGTTTCTCAGGCATTTTCTCCGGAGTCGTACCCTAATACCCCGTTATCCGTCAAAACCATATAAGTACTATATACTTATATAGAAAGTTGATAGATCAGACACTTGAATGACATGTCGTCGGTACAAGACCATACGATCAGCAGATATATTCAGTTTCAACACAAAACATCCCGAAGAATGCTTGGTTTTAATACTAATATACGCAATGTTTTTTTACAAAAACATCTTTTATGCATGTATTAGCTCCAGAATTACCACAGTTATCCATGTAGGATAAAAGTCAAAATCAAGTAAATTTTAGCTGTTATAATGAGCCATACGCGGTTTCGTGTTTAATTACACATGTACTTAGACATGCATGGCTTAATCTTTGAAATGACCACATCAATCAGACAGGATCAATCAGATATATGTCTTTTTATAGAACAAAATATCTTTTAAGAAAAAAAGTATATAGTATGTAACTTAATCATACTTCAACTTTTTATATATGACTATCAAAGTCACATCGCTCTTTTCAACAACTTATACATAAGTATATGTAAAAAGCTATTTTCCTTTTACTTATAGTCAGCATAAATGCTAAACGTACGAGTAAACATTCCATAAAGAATGTCACACTCTTATATCTCAGAATACATAGCAATAGATGTTCAAATTCATGAAACTCATCCATTACCATATCGCAAAGGAATGTAAAAATCAAAATACACTCAGAAATATCCAAAAAGTAAAACTTTTTTTCAATTTCTTCTTTTATTTTTCTTTTCTTCCTTCACGAAGCAGAAATGCATTATAACAGATACCATACAGAACTGAGATCCGGTGTTTTTTGGGTAACTCAAGTATGGAGAAATCGAAAAAATGGGTTTCCAAACCTCCCCGGGGACATCTTGGGGTACTTTGGGGTACCTCGGGGTCAAAAATTTTTGAATTTTTTTTTGCTTAAAATCACTCAAAATCACCTCTAAACTCATTTTTTATGCAGTTTTATGCATAAAAACGCAAAATTTAACCTTAGAAATGTCAAAAACACTCTAAAACACAATTTTTAGAAAAAAATTATTTTTATATGCCAAACCATATAACTTTGAAAAAAATTTTATGCGACATATGCATTCAAAAAACACAATTTACGGCTCAATCATATAAAAATCTTTTTTTTGCCTAAAACAACCCCAAATCAATTCTAAACCTATTTTTTATGCAGTTTTATGCATAAAAACGCAAAATTTAACCTTAGAAATGTCAAAAACACTCTAATACAGCATTTTGAAAAAAAAAAAAAAGTTTTATATGCCAAACCATATAACTTTGAAAAAAATTTTATGCGACATATGCATTCAAAAAAACGCTATTTATGGCTCAATTTTTTTTCTTCTTACAAATTCAGAATTCTGAATCCGACACCGATACAAACTACAAAAAAAGGAGATTCTTCATCTCCTTTTTTTGTAGTTTGTACTTTTCTCACCTTTTTTGCACTTTTCAAATGTTTTTTTTTCTTTCCACTTATTTTGAAATTTTTGATGACGGACTTTGAAATTTACGAAATCTTTTTTTTCCCTGTGTTGTTTAGTATTGACGAAATATTTGTCCAACAAAAAGACAAAGAACATTCACCATTAAAAAAAAAAGAAAAAAAGAAGATAACTCCAAAACATGTATTTTTGGATTAATTTTTATGAAAAACTGAGATAAAACACTAAGAACACTGAAAAACACTGAGAAACACTAAGGCCTGAGAATGCCTTAGAAACACTGAGATACATATCATATCGGAGCAGTTTTATTAAATAATATTAACTAAGTGGTAAAAAATACAAAAATAAAAAAGTAGCCAAATGCCTCGTCAGATAAGTCCTGATGACGCACGCACGAAAAAATGGGAAAAGTGAATGGTAATGAAGGGTAAGAAAGGGTTTGGAATGGTAAGGAATGGTAAGGAATGGTAAGGAAGGGTAAGGAAGGGTAAGGAACGGTTTGGAACCGTTTGAAAACGGTATGGTTTTTAAGTAATAAATTATCTTAATATTGAAAAATGTGAAAAATTGCAGACGATCGATAAAAAAGCAGGCGATAAAAAGAATTCACCAACTTTTCACCAAGTTGAAAATCGTATGAAACACAAATTTTTTAATGAAAAATATTTTTCAAATAAAAAATCGAATGAAACACAAATATTTAAATGAATCATATATGTATATGCATATAAGTATAAATCCAAAAATATACAAGTAAATGCATGAAAAAAATGAACACATGCATAAAACTCATAAAAAATGGATTTATATTTATATGTAATGATCCATGAAAAAAGTTGAAAAAAACTAAATTCATGTTCAAAATCATATGAAACACAAATATTTATATATAAAACAGATTATCCGATCTTCAGCTAAGTCTCAACAGATCGCAGCATAAACGCTGCTCTACTGAGAACAACACTGAGATCAGTAATCAAGTCGTTTGCAAGAAATCTTACACCCCGGCACTTAACCTTAGTAATAAGGCTTTGTCAAAGGAATCAGATTTACCCAATTCCTTCGGGACATATAATGGGGCAGTACTACATTTCCATACAGAAATGCATTTATTAGCCATCTCGACACCGAGATGCAAAAGTATTATTGCTTTGTCTAGGATGGATTCTGACTTAGAGGCTTTCAGTCATAAGCCACCAGACGTAGCATCACGCCATTATTCTATCGAATAAGCGTATATACCAAATGTCTGGACCTGCGGTTCCTCTCGTACTAAGCAGGACTACTATCGCAATAACTCTATGTACAGTAGGGTAAAACTAACCTGTCTCGCGACGGTCTAAACCCAGCTCACGTTCCCTATTAGTGGGTGAACAATCCAACGCTTTACGAATTCTGCTTCGTAATGATAGGAAGAGCCGACATCGAAGGATCAAAAAGCAACGTCGCTATGGACGCTTGGCTGCCACAAGCCAGTTATCCCTATGGTAACTTTTCTGACACCTCTTGTTATAAACTTCATAATCCAAAAGGATCGATAGGCCACGCTTTAACGGTCTGTATTCGTACTGAGAATCAAGATCAAGAATACTTTTCTCCTTTTAGTCTACGTGAGGTTTCTGTCCTCACTGAGTATTCCTTAGGACACCTGCGTTACTATTTGACAGATGTACCGCCCCAGTCAAACTCCCCGCCTGACAATGTCATCAGTGCGGATCATATCAATTCCAAGAATTAATATTTAAATCAAAAAGAAAGTCCGAAGACAATCTCCGTATTACTGAATAAGTAAAGAGTCGATAAAAGTAGGGGTATTTCACCGATGACCGAAGTCTCCCCCTTATACTACACCTCTTATGACTCTTCACAAAGTCAGACTAGAGTCAAGCTCAATAGGGTCTTCTTTCCCCGCTGTATTTGCCAAGCCCGTTCCCTTGGCTGTGATTTCGCTAGATAGTAGATAGGGACAGTGGGAATCTCGTTAATCCATTCGTGCGCGTCAGGACTTATCTGACGAGGCATTTGGCTACCTTAAGAGAGTCATAGTTACTCCCGCCGTTTACCCGCGCTTATATAAATTTCTTTAGATTAACATTCAGAGCACTGGGCAGAAATCACAAATAGTCAACGCACATAAACGCCTTCTATTTGCTCTGTTTTAATTAGACAGTCGGATTCCCCGAGTCCGTGTCAGTTCTAAGCTAATCGTTAAGTGTATATTGACTTTATAATCCGTAAAGATTATAAAAAGTTTAAGAATTCCACAATATCCAATAAAAACTAGTCCAAGTTCAGCCGAAGCATCCCTCAAACATGTTCTATCAAATAAAGTTTCATTCAAAAACCCAATATACTCGATTCTTAGAGCCAATCCTTTTCCCGAAGTTACGGATCTAATTTGCCGACTTCCCTTACCTACATTATTCTATCGACCAGAGGCTATTCACCTTGAAAACCTGATGCGGAATAAGGTACGGCTATGGAATACATTATTAGGGATCCCTCGTATTTTCAAGGGCCATATATAGCAATCAGAACATAACAAAAACCGTTATGCTTTTCAATACCTTTATCCATATCTCGAGATGATCTCATTCCATGGACAAAATATCTTAAATAGAGAAGAGATCTCTATTCTGAACTATATATGACGTATACGAGTTCATATAACGTTACCGTCCCATTTTGATTAACCGTAAAGAAAACCAAAAATCGTATTCTCATAGTGTAGGAATATTAACCTACTTCCCTTTCGGAAAACATGTGAATCAAACCGTAAAGAATAAAACACACATAATCAAAATAGCATGCGCTATTTCCTTAGGACCGACTGACCCACATTCAAATACTGTTCACGTGGAAACCTTTTTCACTTCGGCCTTCAAGGATCTCACTTGAATGTTTGCTACTATCACCAAGATCTGCACTAGTAGAAGCTCCAGTCCATTTTACAATGAAAACCTTCAACGCTAACTACTACACCCTCCTACATGTTATACTTTGTTCTCAACATAGTATAACAGTAAAGTATAGGTCTTTCGCTAGAGCGCCATCCATTTTCAGGGCTAGTTGATTCGGCAGGTGAGTTGTTACACACTCCTTAGCGGTTTACAACTTCCATGTCCACAGCAGTGTATCAACGCAGAGTACTCACCTTTTATGGGGTCTCATGAGCAAAAAGTTTGGCACCTTAACTTTACTTGCGGTTCATCCCGCATCGCCAGTTCTGCTTACCAAAAATGGCCCACTTTCAACTATTATATTCAATGCACATGTTCAATTAAGAAACATATACATCATACCCATTAAGAGTATGAGAATAGGTTGAGAACATTTCGTTCCCAAGACCTCTAATCGTTCGCTTTACCGAGTATAACTATTTAAATTAGTTGAAGCTATCCTAAGGGAAACTTCGGAGGGAACCAGCTACTAGATGGTTCGATTAGTCTTTCGCCCCTATACCCAAGTCAGACGATCGATTTGCACGTCAGAACCGCTTCGGACTTCCATCAGAGTTTCCTCTGACTTCATCCTGCTCAGGCATAGTTCACCATCTTTCGGGTCTCATTGCATATGCTCTATCTCCACCCATTTGCAAGCAAATTAGATGGGACTATACTACTTGCTTTTCGTAAACGAAAAACAATCATATATCATATTCATAAAGAATACTTTACTTTCATTACGCCAATAAGTTTTGATCACTTAATGACTCGCACATACAATAAACTCCTTGGTCCGTGTTTCAAGACGGGACATATAGGTGATTGTCTTTTATACTGATATATAATGACTATCGTACAAAATAAAATTTTACAGATTAAAAAAGCCAACGTAAACGTTAACTCTTAAATGCCGCAAAATTTATTCTTTCCTTTAATCATTACAAGGACAATTAACCAAAAATTTTATCCATTATACCAGGATACATTCCGAAGAATGCCCTCTAATATAATTTCAAAAATCTCAATCAATTGTATCAGCACAATGGCAACAAGTGCATTCCATAAAAATAAACTACATTTATAAAATGATCCTTTCGAAAACATTTTATAAACTGTTACATTCGTACAGAACTTATTATTACCATCTTTCGACAACTCTATACGCTTCCACTCATTCAGTTTCACGTACTATTTAACTCTCTCTTCAGAGTTCTTTTCAACTTTCCCTCACGGTACTTGTTTGCTATCGGATTCATACATATATTTAGCTTTAGGTGAAGTTTACCACCTACTTTGGGCTGTGTTTCCAAACAACCCGACTCAAAGCATAAATTAAATATAATATATAAAATATCTTAACAGGTCTATCACCTTCTATGGAACTCTAGTCAAAGAGAACTTAAGATATTATATATCATATAATAATAAATGCTATACGCTACAGTTCGCTTTACCATTACAGCAAAGAGATTCAGCGCTGAGCTTTTCCCGTTTCACTCGCAGTTACTAAGGGAATCCTTTTTAGTTTCTTTTCCTCCGCTTACTGATATGCTTAAGTTCAGCGGGTAGTCACACTTGATTTGAGATCATAAAAAGCGAAATAATATGCATATACGGAAAACATAAAAATAAAACCAAGATAAAGTAAAGCTTTTATCTCGAACAATAATCAAATTGTCGATTCAAGCACTTTATCATAAAAATTTTATTTTTATGAATAACGCTATTTCATATGAATATGAAATAATGCATATATCTCTATTACGTAAAAGTAAAGCTATATAGTTTTAACATAAAAGAAAAAACCAAAATCTTTACTTTCCTATACGAAAGGCATAATAAACCTTTCAACTATCATATTCTCAAAAAAGAGAATATAGTATAGATATATGATTCTCAAACAAATGTGCCAATGGTTAAAAACCATCGGCGCAATTTGCATTCGAAACTTTTTCATTCATGTAGTTTGCAAGTCATGAAAAATAACGCATTTTGCTGCGTTCTTCATCGATGTATGAACCGAGTGATCCACTGAATAAGCTTATTTCAACTTTTACGTATAAATGACTTTGTTTATAATCAAATAAAACATTATCTGGCGGATTCAATAAAGAAACCTCATTAATTCTATATTCCGTAAAGAATACTATCCATAAAAGCTTAATGAAAGCACGGCAATCACGCTTTCACTTTTATGATAGAAACCAGAAAAAAAGCCGTTCATAAAAAAAAAAGCTCCAATAATGTCGTATATGAACTATCTCTTAAAGAGTTCTTGTAATGATCCGGCCAGCAGGTTCACCTACGGCCACCTTGTTACGACTTTTGCCCGGTTCAAGCCAATGCGATCAAATTGATTTTCATCTGAAAATCATATTCTGTAAGGAATATGATAACAAACAATCCTCAATCTTCTCGAATTAACCCAGTTCCGGGCAGCGACGGGCGGTGTGTACAAAGGACAGGGACGTAATCAGCGTAAGCTGATGACTTACACTTACTTGAAGTTCCTCGTTCACGAATAATAATTACAATATTCGATCCCAAATACGGAATAATTTGACTCGTTTACCAATTCTTTACAGAAATGGTCACACGCGCTGCAATTTTCATTGTAGCGCGCGTGCAGCCCCAGACATCTTAGGGCATCACAGACCTGTTATTGCTGGGTTTCTTACGACTGGAACGCCGCAAATCCCATTAAGAAGAAAAGAATCACGCTTTCTCCATAAAAGAAGAAAGGGAAGAATGATCTTTCTATTTAATTAAGCTCCAATCTCGTTCGTTATCGGAATTAACCAGACAAATCAATCCACGAACTAAGAACGGCCATGCACCACCATCCACCAAATCATGAAAAAGCTATCAATCTGTCAATCCTTATAGTGTCTAGACCGGGTGAGTTTTCCCGTGTTGAGTCAAATTAAGCCGCAGGCTCCACTTCTGGTGGTGACCTTCCGTCAATTCCTTTAAGTTTCAACTTTGCAACCATACTTCCCCCGGAACCGAAAGACTTTCGTTTCCGGGAAGCTCGTTTCAAGGGCAAATATAAAATATCCACCCGAAACTCGCTAGATGGCATAGTTTACGGTCAGAACTAGGGCGGTATCTGATCGCCTTCGATCCTCTGACTTTCGTTCTTGATTAATGAAAACATTCTTGGCAAATGCCTTCGCTGTAGTTCGTCTCGCAAGGGTCCACGAATTTCACCTCTCGCCCTGCGATACGGATGCCCCCGTTTGTTCCTTTTAATCATTACTATGGTAAGTAAAACCAATAAAACATGAACCATAGTCATGTTCTATTATTCCATGCAAAACCATACAAGCTTACGCCTGTTTTGAGCACTCTGATTTATTCAAAGTAAACTCATAAGACATTACTTTTCGTAAAAAAAGTAAAAATCTTATAAAAAACATTTAGTATTAGTTACAATCCAAAGGATGAACTAACCTATCATGTACAGATCCAACTACGAGCTTTTTAACCGCAACAACAATTCAATGCAGTATGAGAGCTGGAATTACCGCGGCTGCTGGCACCAGACTTGCCCTCTCATTGATACTCTTTAATGATTTTAAAATCAAACCATTCCAATGATCCATCCCCGAAGGAATAGATCTTGTCATTTCTCGTCACTACCTCCTCGTACTGAGAGTGGGTAATTTTCGCGCCTGCTGCCTTCCTTGGATGTAAACGCCGTTTCTCAGGCATTTTCTCCGGAGTCGTACCCTAATACCCCGTTATCCGTCAAAACCATATAAGTACTATATACTTATATAGAAAGTTGATAGATCAGACACTTGAATGACATGTCGTCGGTACAAGACCATACGATCAGCAGATATATTCAGTTTCAACACAAAACATCCCGAAGAATGCTTGGTTTTAATACTAATATACGCAATGTTTTTTTACAAAAACATCTTTTATGCATGTATTAGCTCCAGAATTACCACAGTTATCCATGTAGGATAAAAGTCAAAATCAAGTAAATTTTAGCTGTTATAATGAGCCATACGCGGTTTCGTGTTTAATTACACATGTACTTAGACATGCATGGCTTAATCTTTGAAATGACCACATCAATCAGACAGGATCAATCAGATATATGTCTTTTTATAGAACAAAATATCTTTTAAGAAAAAAAGTATATAGTATGTAACTTAATCATACTTCAACTTTTTATATATGACTATCAAAGTCACATCGCTCTTTTCAACAACTTATACATAAGTATATGTAAAAAGCTATTTTCCTTTTACTTATAGTCAGCATAAATGCTAAACGTACGAGTAAACATTCCATAAAGAATGTCACACTCTTATATCTCAGAATACATAGCAATAGATGTTCAAATTCATGAAACTCATCCATTACCATATCGCAAAGGAATGTAAAAATCAAAATACACTCAGAAATATCCAAAAAGTAAAACTTTTTTTCAATTTCTTCTTTTATTTTTCTTTTCTTCCTTCACGAAGCAGAAATGCATTATAACAGATACCATACAGAACTGAGATCCGGTGTTTTTTGGGTAACTCAAGTATGGAGAAATCGAAAAAATGGGTTTCCAAACCTCCCCGGGGACATCTTGGGGTACTTTGGGGTACCTCGGGGTCAAAAATTTTTGAATTTTTTTTTGCTTAAAATCACTCAAAATCACCTCTAAACTCATTTTTTATGCAGTTTTATGCATAAAAACGCAAAATTTAACCTTAGAAATGTCAAAAACACTCTAAAACACAATTTTTAGAAAAAAATTATTTTTATATGCCAAACCATATAACTTTGAAAAAAATTTTATGCGACATATGCATTCAAAAAACACAATTTACGGCTCAATCATATAAAAATCTTTTTTTTGCCTAAAACAACCCCAAATCAATTCTAAACCTATTTTTTATGCAGTTTTATGCATAAAAACGCAAAATTTAACCTTAGAAATGTCAAAAACACTCTAATACAGCATTTTGAAAAAAAAAAAAAAGTTTTATATGCCAAACCATATAACTTTGAAAAAAATTTTATGCGACATATGCATTCAAAAAAACGCTATTTATGGCTCAATTTTTTTTCTTCTTACAAATTCAGAATTCTGAATCCGACACCGATACAAACTACAAAAAAAGGAGATTCTTCATCTCCTTTTTTTGTAGTTTGTACTTTTCTCACCTTTTTTGCACTTTTCAAATGTTTTTTTTTCTTTCCACTTATTTTGAAATTTTTGATGACGGACTTTGAAATTTACGAAATCTTTTTTTTCCCTGTGTTGTTTAGTATTGACGAAATATTTGTCCAACAAAAAGACAAAGAACATTCACCATTAAAAAAAAAAGAAAAAAAGAAGATAACTCCAAAACATGTATTTTTGGATTAATTTTTATGAAAAACTGAGATAAAACACTAAGAACACTGAAAAACACTGAGAAACACTAAGGCCTGAGAATGCCTTAGAAACACTGAGATACATATCATATCGGAGCAGTTTTATTAAATAATATTAACTAAGTGGTAAAAAATACAAAAATAAAAAAGTAGCCAAATGCCTCGTCAGATAAGTCCTGATGACGCACGCACGAAAAAATGGGAAAAGTGAATGGTAATGAAGGGTAAGAAAGGGTTTGGAATGGTAAGGAATGGTAAGGAATGGTAAGGAAGGGTAAGGAAGGGTAAGGAACGGTTTGGAACCGTTTGAAAACGGTATGGTTTTTAAGTAATAAATTATCTTAATATTGAAAAATGTGAAAAATTGCAGACGATCGATAAAAAAGCAGGCGATAAAAAGAATTCACCAACTTTTCACCAAGTTGAAAATCGTATGAAACACAAATTTTTTAATGAAAAATATTTTTCAAATAAAAAATCGAATGAAACACAAATATTTAAATGAATCATATATGTATATGCATATAAGTATAAATCCAAAAATATACAAGTAAATGCATGAAAAAAATGAACACATGCATAAAACTCATAAAAAATGGATTTATATTTATATGTAATGATCCATGAAAAAAGTTGAAAAAAACTAAATTCATGTTCAAAATCATATGAAACACAAATATTTATATATAAAACAGATTATCCGATCTTCAGCTAAGTCTCAACAGATCGCAGCATAAACGCTGCTCTACTGAGAACAACACTGAGATCAGTAATCAAGTCGTTTGCAAGAAATCTTACACCCCGGCACTTAACCTTAGTAATAAGGCTTTGTCAAAGGAATCAGATTTACCCAATTCCTTCGGGACATATAATGGGGCAGTACTACATTTCCATACAGAAATGCATTTATTAGCCATCTCGACACCGAGATGCAAAAGTATTATTGCTTTGTCTAGGATGGATTCTGACTTAGAGGCTTTCAGTCATAAGCCACCAGACGTAGCATCACGCCATTATTCTATCGAATAAGCGTATATACCAAATGTCTGGACCTGCGGTTCCTCTCGTACTAAGCAGGACTACTATCGCAATAACTCTATGTACAGTAGGGTAAAACTAACCTGTCTCGCGACGGTCTAAACCCAGCTCACGTTCCCTATTAGTGGGTGAACAATCCAACGCTTTACGAATTCTGCTTCGTAATGATAGGAAGAGCCGACATCGAAGGATCAAAAAGCAACGTCGCTATGGACGCTTGGCTGCCACAAGCCAGTTATCCCTATGGTAACTTTTCTGACACCTCTTGTTATAAACTTCATAATCCAAAAGGATCGATAGGCCACGCTTTAACGGTCTGTATTCGTACTGAGAATCAAGATCAAGAATACTTTTCTCCTTTTAGTCTACGTGAGGTTTCTGTCCTCACTGAGTATTCCTTAGGACACCTGCGTTACTATTTGACAGATGTACCGCCCCAGTCAAACTCCCCGCCTGACAATGTCATCAGTGCGGATCATATCAATTCCAAGAATTAATATTTAAATCAAAAAGAAAGTCCGAAGACAATCTCCGTATTACTGAATAAGTAAAGAGTCGATAAAAGTAGGGGTATTTCACCGATGACCGAAGTCTCCCCCTTATACTACACCTCTTATGACTCTTCACAAAGTCAGACTAGAGTCAAGCTCAATAGGGTCTTCTTTCCCCGCTGTATTTGCCAAGCCCGTTCCCTTGGCTGTGATTTCGCTAGATAGTAGATAGGGACAGTGGGAATCTCGTTAATCCATTCGTGCGCGTCAGGACTTATCTGACGAGGCATTTGGCTACCTTAAGAGAGTCATAGTTACTCCCGCCGTTTACCCGCGCTTATATAAATTTCTTTAGATTAACATTCAGAGCACTGGGCAGAAATCACAAATAGTCAACGCACATAAACGCCTTCTATTTGCTCTGTTTTAATTAGACAGTCGGATTCCCCGAGTCCGTGTCAGTTCTAAGCTAATCGTTAAGTGTATATTGACTTTATAATCCGTAAAGATTATAAAAAGTTTAAGAATTCCACAATATCCAATAAAAACTAGTCCAAGTTCAGCCGAAGCATCCCTCAAACATGTTCTATCAAATAAAGTTTCATTCAAAAACCCAATATACTCGATTCTTAGAGCCAATCCTTTTCCCGAAGTTACGGATCTAATTTGCCGACTTCCCTTACCTACATTATTCTATCGACCAGAGGCTATTCACCTTGAAAACCTGATGCGGAATAAGGTACGGCTATGGAATACATTATTAGGGATCCCTCGTATTTTCAAGGGCCATATATAGCAATCAGAACATAACAAAAACCGTTATGCTTTTCAATACCTTTATCCATATCTCGAGATGATCTCATTCCATGGACAAAATATCTTAAATAGAGAAGAGATCTCTATTCTGAACTATATATGACGTATACGAGTTCATATAACGTTACCGTCCCATTTTGATTAACCGTAAAGAAAACCAAAAATCGTATTCTCATAGTGTAGGAATATTAACCTACTTCCCTTTCGGAAAACATGTGAATCAAACCGTAAAGAATAAAACACACATAATCAAAATAGCATGCGCTATTTCCTTAGGACCGACTGACCCACATTCAAATACTGTTCACGTGGAAACCTTTTTCACTTCGGCCTTCAAGGATCTCACTTGAATGTTTGCTACTATCACCAAGATCTGCACTAGTAGAAGCTCCAGTCCATTTTACAATGAAAACCTTCAACGCTAACTACTACACCCTCCTACATGTTATACTTTGTTCTCAACATAGTATAACAGTAAAGTATAGGTCTTTCGCTAGAGCGCCATCCATTTTCAGGGCTAGTTGATTCGGCAGGTGAGTTGTTACACACTCCTTAGCGGTTTACAACTTCCATGTCCACCGTCCTGCTGTCAATATCAACTAACACCTTTTATGGGGTCTCATGAGCAAAAAGTTTGGCACCTTAACTTTACTTGCGGTTCATCCCGCATCGCCAGTTCTGCTTACCAAAAATGGCCCACTTTCAACTATTATATTCAATGCACATGTTCAATTAAGAAACATATACATCATACCCATTAAGAGTATGAGAATAGGTTGAGAACATTTCGTTCCCAAGACCTCTAATCGTTCGCTTTACCGAGTATAACTATTTAAATTAGTTGAAGCTATCCTAAGGGAAACTTCGGAGGGAACCAGCTACTAGATGGTTCGATTAGTCTTTCGCCCCTATACCCAAGTCAGACGATCGATTTGCACGTCAGAACCGCTTCGGACTTCCATCAGAGTTTCCTCTGACTTCATCCTGCTCAGGCATAGTTCACCATCTTTCGGGTCTCATTGCATATGCTCTATCTCCACCCATTTGCAAGCAAATTAGATGGGACTATACTACTTGCTTTTCGTAAACGAAAAACAATCATATATCATATTCATAAAGAATACTTTACTTTCATTACGCCAATAAGTTTTGATCACTTAATGACTCGCACATACAATAAACTCCTTGGTCCGTGTTTCAAGACGGGACATATAGGTGATTGTCTTTTATACTGATATATAATGACTATCGTACAAAATAAAATTTTACAGATTAAAAAAGCCAACGTAAACGTTAACTCTTAAATGCCGCAAAATTTATTCTTTCCTTTAATCATTACAAGGACAATTAACCAAAAATTTTATCCATTATACCAGGATACATTCCGAAGAATGCCCTCTAATATAATTTCAAAAATCTCAATCAATTGTATCAGCACAATGGCAACAAGTGCATTCCATAAAAATAAACTACATTTATAAAATGATCCTTTCGAAAACATTTTATAAACTGTTACATTCGTACAGAACTTATTATTACCATCTTTCGACAACTCTATACGCTTCCACTCATTCAGTTTCACGTACTATTTAACTCTCTCTTCAGAGTTCTTTTCAACTTTCCCTCACGGTACTTGTTTGCTATCGGATTCATACATATATTTAGCTTTAGGTGAAGTTTACCACCTACTTTGGGCTGTGTTTCCAAACAACCCGACTCAAAGCATAAATTAAATATAATATATAAAATATCTTAACAGGTCTATCACCTTCTATGGAACTCTAGTCAAAGAGAACTTAAGATATTATATATCATATAATAATAAATGCTATACGCTACAGTTCGCTTTACCATTACAGCAAAGAGATTCAGCGCTGAGCTTTTCCCGTTTCACTCGCAGTTACTAAGGGAATCCTTTTTAGTTTCTTTTCCTCCGCTTACTGATATGCTTAAGTTCAGCGGGTAGTCACACTTGATTTGAGATCATAAAAAGCGAAATAATATGCATATACGGAAAACATAAAAATAAAACCAAGATAAAGTAAAGCTTTTATCTCGAACAATAATCAAATTGTCGATTCAAGCACTTTATCATAAAAATTTTATTTTTATGAATAACGCTATTTCATATGAATATGAAATAATGCATATATCTCTATTACGTAAAAGTAAAGCTATATAGTTTTAACATAAAAGAAAAAACCAAAATCTTTACTTTCCTATACGAAAGGCATAATAAACCTTTCAACTATCATATTCTCAAAAAAGAGAATATAGTATAGATATATGATTCTCAAACAAATGTGCCAATGGTTAAAAACCATCGGCGCAATTTGCATTCGAAACTTTTTCATTCATGTAGTTTGCAAGTCATGAAAAATAACGCATTTTGCTGCGTTCTTCATCGATGTATGAACCGAGTGATCCACTGAATAAGCTTATTTCAACTTTTACGTATAAATGACTTTGTTTATAATCAAATAAAACATTATCTGGCGGATTCAATAAAGAAACCTCATTAATTCTATATTCCGTAAAGAATACTATCCATAAAAGCTTAATGAAAGCACGGCAATCACGCTTTCACTTTTATGATAGAAACCAGAAAAAAAGCCGTTCATAAAAAAAAAAGCTCCAATAATGTCGTATATGAACTATCTCTTAAAGAGTTCTTGTAATGATCCGGCCAGCAGGTTCACCTACGGCCACCTTGTTACGACTTTTGCCCGGTTCAAGCCAATGCGATCAAATTGATTTTCATCTGAAAATCATATTCTGTAAGGAATATGATAACAAACAATCCTCAATCTTCTCGAATTAACCCAGTTCCGGGCAGCGACGGGCGGTGTGTACAAAGGACAGGGACGTAATCAGCGTAAGCTGATGACTTACACTTACTTGAAGTTCCTCGTTCACGAATAATAATTACAATATTCGATCCCAAATACGGAATAATTTGACTCGTTTACCAATTCTTTACAGAAATGGTCACACGCGCTGCAATTTTCATTGTAGCGCGCGTGCAGCCCCAGACATCTTAGGGCATCACAGACCTGTTATTGCTGGGTTTCTTACGACTGGAACGCCGCAAATCCCATTAAGAAGAAAAGAATCACGCTTTCTCCATAAAAGAAGAAAGGGAAGAATGATCTTTCTATTTAATTAAGCTCCAATCTCGTTCGTTATCGGAATTAACCAGACAAATCAATCCACGAACTAAGAACGGCCATGCACCACCATCCACCAAATCATGAAAAAGCTATCAATCTGTCAATCCTTATAGTGTCTAGACCGGGTGAGTTTTCCCGTGTTGAGTCAAATTAAGCCGCAGGCTCCACTTCTGGTGGTGACCTTCCGTCAATTCCTTTAAGTTTCAACTTTGCAACCATACTTCCCCCGGAACCGAAAGACTTTCGTTTCCGGGAAGCTCGTTTCAAGGGCAAATATAAAATATCCACCCGAAACTCGCTAGATGGCATAGTTTACGGTCAGAACTAGGGCGGTATCTGATCGCCTTCGATCCTCTGACTTTCGTTCTTGATTAATGAAAACATTCTTGGCAAATGCCTTCGCTGTAGTTCGTCTCGCAAGGGTCCACGAATTTCACCTCTCGCCCTGCGATACGGATGCCCCCGTTTGTTCCTTTTAATCATTACTATGGTAAGTAAAACCAATAAAACATGAACCATAGTCATGTTCTATTATTCCATGCAAAACCATACAAGCTTACGCCTGTTTTGAGCACTCTGATTTATTCAAAGTAAACTCATAAGACATTACTTTTCGTAAAAAAAGTAAAAATCTTATAAAAAACATTTAGTATTAGTTACAATCCAAAGGATGAACTAACCTATCATGTACAGATCCAACTACGAGCTTTTTAACCGCAACAACAATTCAATGCAGTATGAGAGCTGGAATTACCGCGGCTGCTGGCACCAGACTTGCCCTCTCATTGATACTCTTTAATGATTTTAAAATCAAACCATTCCAATGATCCATCCCCGAAGGAATAGATCTTGTCATTTCTCGTCACTACCTCCTCGTACTGAGAGTGGGTAATTTTCGCGCCTGCTGCCTTCCTTGGATGTAAACGCCGTTTCTCAGGCATTTTCTCCGGAGTCGTACCCTAATACCCCGTTATCCGTCAAAACCATATAAGTACTATATACTTATATAGAAAGTTGATAGATCAGACACTTGAATGACATGTCGTCGGTACAAGACCATACGATCAGCAGATATATTCAGTTTCAACACAAAACATCCCGAAGAATGCTTGGTTTTAATACTAATATACGCAATGTTTTTTTACAAAAACATCTTTTATGCATGTATTAGCTCCAGAATTACCACAGTTATCCATGTAGGATAAAAGTCAAAATCAAGTAAATTTTAGCTGTTATAATGAGCCATACGCGGTTTCGTGTTTAATTACACATGTACTTAGACATGCATGGCTTAATCTTTGAAATGACCACATCAATCAGACAGGATCAATCAGATATATGTCTTTTTATAGAACAAAATATCTTTTAAGAAAAAAAGTATATAGTATGTAACTTAATCATACTTCAACTTTTTATATATGACTATCAAAGTCACATCGCTCTTTTCAACAACTTATACATAAGTATATGTAAAAAGCTATTTTCCTTTTACTTATAGTCAGCATAAATGCTAAACGTACGAGTAAACATTCCATAAAGAATGTCACACTCTTATATCTCAGAATACATAGCAATAGATGTTCAAATTCATGAAACTCATCCATTACCATATCGCAAAGGAATGTAAAAATCAAAATACACTCAGAAATATCCAAAAAGTAAAACTTTTTTTCAATTTCTTCTTTTATTTTTCTTTTCTTCCTTCACGAAGCAGAAATGCATTATAACAGATACCATACAGAACTGAGATCCGGTGTTTTTTGGGTAACTCAAGTATGGAGAAATCGAAAAAATGGGTTTCCAAACCTCCCCGGGGACATCTTGGGGTACTTTGGGGTACCTCGGGGTCAAAAATTTTTGAATTTTTTTTTGCTTAAAATCACTCAAAATCACCTCTAAACTCATTTTTTATGCAGTTTTATGCATAAAAACGCAAAATTTAACCTTAGAAATGTCAAAAACACTCTAAAACACAATTTTTAGAAAAAAATTATTTTTATATGCCAAACCATATAACTTTGAAAAAAATTTTATGCGACATATGCATTCAAAAAACACAATTTACGGCTCAATCATATAAAAATCTTTTTTTTGCCTAAAACAACCCCAAATCAATTCTAAACCTATTTTTTATGCAGTTTTATGCATAAAAACGCAAAATTTAACCTTAGAAATGTCAAAAACACTCTAATACAGCATTTTGAAAAAAAAAAAAAAGTTTTATATGCCAAACCATATAACTTTGAAAAAAATTTTATGCGACATATGCATTCAAAAAAACGCTATTTATGGCTCAATTTTTTTTCTTCTTACAAATTCAGAATTCTGAATCCGACACCGATACAAACTACAAAAAAAGGAGATTCTTCATCTCCTTTTTTTGTAGTTTGTACTTTTCTCACCTTTTTTGCACTTTTCAAATGTTTTTTTTTCTTTCCACTTATTTTGAAATTTTTGATGACGGACTTTGAAATTTACGAAATCTTTTTTTTCCCTGTGTTGTTTAGTATTGACGAAATATTTGTCCAACAAAAAGACAAAGAACATTCACCATTAAAAAAAAAAGAAAAAAAGAAGATAACTCCAAAACATGTATTTTTGGATTAATTTTTATGAAAAACTGAGATAAAACACTAAGAACACTGAAAAACACTGAGAAACACTAAGGCCTGAGAATGCCTTAGAAACACTGAGATACATATCATATCGGAGCAGTTTTATTAAATAATATTAACTAAGTGGTAAAAAATACAAAAATAAAAAAGTAGCCAAATGCCTCGTCAGATAAGTCCTGATGACGCACGCACGAAAAAATGGGAAAAGTGAATGGTAATGAAGGGTAAGAAAGGGTTTGGAATGGTAAGGAATGGTAAGGAATGGTAAGGAAGGGTAAGGAAGGGTAAGGAACGGTTTGGAACCGTTTGAAAACGGTATGGTTTTTAAGTAATAAATTATCTTAATATTGAAAAATGTGAAAAATTGCAGACGATCGATAAAAAAGCAGGCGATAAAAAGAATTCACCAACTTTTCACCAAGTTGAAAATCGTATGAAACACAAATTTTTTAATGAAAAATATTTTTCAAATAAAAAATCGAATGAAACACAAATATTTAAATGAATCATATATGTATATGCATATAAGTATAAATCCAAAAATATACAAGTAAATGCATGAAAAAAATGAACACATGCATAAAACTCATAAAAAATGGATTTATATTTATATGTAATGATCCATGAAAAAAGTTGAAAAAAACTAAATTCATGTTCAAAATCATATGAAACACAAATATTTATATATAAAACAGATTATCCGATCTTCAGCTAAGTCTCAACAGATCGCAGCATAAACGCTGCTCTACTGAGAACAACACTGAGATCAGTAATCAAGTCGTTTGCAAGAAATCTTACACCCCGGCACTTAACCTTAGTAATAAGGCTTTGTCAAAGGAATCAGATTTACCCAATTCCTTCGGGACATATAATGGGGCAGTACTACATTTCCATACAGAAATGCATTTATTAGCCATCTCGACACCGAGATGCAAAAGTATTATTGCTTTGTCTAGGATGGATTCTGACTTAGAGGCTTTCAGTCATAAGCCACCAGACGTAGCATCACGCCATTATTCTATCGAATAAGCGTATATACCAAATGTCTGGACCTGCGGTTCCTCTCGTACTAAGCAGGACTACTATCGCAATAACTCTATGTACAGTAGGGTAAAACTAACCTGTCTCGCGACGGTCTAAACCCAGCTCACGTTCCCTATTAGTGGGTGAACAATCCAACGCTTTACGAATTCTGCTTCGTAATGATAGGAAGAGCCGACATCGAAGGATCAAAAAGCAACGTCGCTATGGACGCTTGGCTGCCACAAGCCAGTTATCCCTATGGTAACTTTTCTGACACCTCTTGTTATAAACTTCATAATCCAAAAGGATCGATAGGCCACGCTTTAACGGTCTGTATTCGTACTGAGAATCAAGATCAAGAATACTTTTCTCCTTTTAGTCTACGTGAGGTTTCTGTCCTCACTGAGTATTCCTTAGGACACCTGCGTTACTATTTGACAGATGTACCGCCCCAGTCAAACTCCCCGCCTGACAATGTCATCAGTGCGGATCATATCAATTCCAAGAATTAATATTTAAATCAAAAAGAAAGTCCGAAGACAATCTCCGTATTACTGAATAAGTAAAGAGTCGATAAAAGTAGGGGTATTTCACCGATGACCGAAGTCTCCCCCTTATACTACACCTCTTATGACTCTTCACAAAGTCAGACTAGAGTCAAGCTCAATAGGGTCTTCTTTCCCCGCTGTATTTGCCAAGCCCGTTCCCTTGGCTGTGATTTCGCTAGATAGTAGATAGGGACAGTGGGAATCTCGTTAATCCATTCGTGCGCGTCAGGACTTATCTGACGAGGCATTTGGCTACCTTAAGAGAGTCATAGTTACTCCCGCCGTTTACCCGCGCTTATATAAATTTCTTTAGATTAACATTCAGAGCACTGGGCAGAAATCACAAATAGTCAACGCACATAAACGCCTTCTATTTGCTCTGTTTTAATTAGACAGTCGGATTCCCCGAGTCCGTGTCAGTTCTAAGCTAATCGTTAAGTGTATATTGACTTTATAATCCGTAAAGATTATAAAAAGTTTAAGAATTCCACAATATCCAATAAAAACTAGTCCAAGTTCAGCCGAAGCATCCCTCAAACATGTTCTATCAAATAAAGTTTCATTCAAAAACCCAATATACTCGATTCTTAGAGCCAATCCTTTTCCCGAAGTTACGGATCTAATTTGCCGACTTCCCTTACCTACATTATTCTATCGACCAGAGGCTATTCACCTTGAAAACCTGATGCGGAATAAGGTACGGCTATGGAATACATTATTAGGGATCCCTCGTATTTTCAAGGGCCATATATAGCAATCAGAACATAACAAAAACCGTTATGCTTTTCAATACCTTTATCCATATCTCGAGATGATCTCATTCCATGGACAAAATATCTTAAATAGAGAAGAGATCTCTATTCTGAACTATATATGACGTATACGAGTTCATATAACGTTACCGTCCCATTTTGATTAACCGTAAAGAAAACCAAAAATCGTATTCTCATAGTGTAGGAATATTAACCTACTTCCCTTTCGGAAAACATGTGAATCAAACCGTAAAGAATAAAACACACATAATCAAAATAGCATGCGCTATTTCCTTAGGACCGACTGACCCACATTCAAATACTGTTCACGTGGAAACCTTTTTCACTTCGGCCTTCAAGGATCTCACTTGAATGTTTGCTACTATCACCAAGATCTGCACTAGTAGAAGCTCCAGTCCATTTTACAATGAAAACCTTCAACGCTAACTACTACACCCTCCTACATGTTATACTTTGTTCTCAACATAGTATAACAGTAAAGTATAGGTCTTTCGCTAGAGCGCCATCCATTTTCAGGGCTAGTTGATTCGGCAGGTGAGTTGTTACACACTCCTTAGCGGTTTACAACTTCCATGTCCACCGTCCTGCTGTCAATATCAACTAACACCTTTTATGGGGTCTCATGAGCAAAAAGTTTGGCACCTTAACTTTACTTGCGGTTCATCCCGCATCGCCAGTTCTGCTTACCAAAAATGGCCCACTTTCAACTATTATATTCAATGCACATGTTCAATTAAGAAACATATACATCATACCCATTAAGAGTATGAGAATAGGTTGAGAACATTTCGTTCCCAAGACCTCTAATCGTTCGCTTTACCGAGTATAACTATTTAAATTAGTTGAAGCTATCCTAAGGGAAACTTCGGAGGGAACCAGCTACTAGATGGTTCGATTAGTCTTTCGCCCCTATACCCAAGTCAGACGATCGATTTGCACGTCAGAACCGCTTCGGACTTCCATCAGAGTTTCCTCTGACTTCATCCTGCTCAGGCATAGTTCACCATCTTTCGGGTCTCATTGCATATGCTCTATCTCCACCCATTTGCAAGCAAATTAGATGGGACTATACTACTTGCTTTTCGTAAACGAAAAACAATCATATATCATATTCATAAAGAATACTTTACTTTCATTACGCCAATAAGTTTTGATCACTTAATGACTCGCACATACAATAAACTCCTTGGTCCGTGTTTCAAGACGGGACATATAGGTGATTGTCTTTTATACTGATATATAATGACTATCGTACAAAATAAAATTTTACAGATTAAAAAAGCCAACGTAAACGTTAACTCTTAAATGCCGCAAAATTTATTCTTTCCTTTAATCATTACAAGGACAATTAACCAAAAATTTTATCCATTATACCAGGATACATTCCGAAGAATGCCCTCTAATATAATTTCAAAAATCTCAATCAATTGTATCAGCACAATGGCAACAAGTGCATTCCATAAAAATAAACTACATTTATAAAATGATCCTTTCGAAAACATTTTATAAACTGTTACATTCGTACAGAACTTATTATTACCATCTTTCGACAACTCTATACGCTTCCACTCATTCAGTTTCACGTACTATTTAACTCTCTCTTCAGAGTTCTTTTCAACTTTCCCTCACGGTACTTGTTTGCTATCGGATTCATACATATATTTAGCTTTAGGTGAAGTTTACCACCTACTTTGGGCTGTGTTTCCAAACAACCCGACTCAAAGCATAAATTAAATATAATATATAAAATATCTTAACAGGTCTATCACCTTCTATGGAACTCTAGTCAAAGAGAACTTAAGATATTATATATCATATAATAATAAATGCTATACGCTACAGTTCGCTTTACCATTACAGCAAAGAGATTCAGCGCTGAGCTTTTCCCGTTTCACTCGCAGTTACTAAGGGAATCCTTTTTAGTTTCTTTTCCTCCGCTTACTGATATGCTTAAGTTCAGCGGGTAGTCACACTTGATTTGAGATCATAAAAAGCGAAATAATATGCATATACGGAAAACATAAAAATAAAACCAAGATAAAGTAAAGCTTTTATCTCGAACAATAATCAAATTGTCGATTCAAGCACTTTATCATAAAAATTTTATTTTTATGAATAACGCTATTTCATATGAATATGAAATAATGCATATATCTCTATTACGTAAAAGTAAAGCTATATAGTTTTAACATAAAAGAAAAAACCAAAATCTTTACTTTCCTATACGAAAGGCATAATAAACCTTTCAACTATCATATTCTCAAAAAAGAGAATATAGTATAGATATATGATTCTCAAACAAATGTGCCAATGGTTAAAAACCATCGGCGCAATTTGCATTCGAAACTTTTTCATTCATGTAGTTTGCAAGTCATGAAAAATAACGCATTTTGCTGCGTTCTTCATCGATGTATGAACCGAGTGATCCACTGAATAAGCTTATTTCAACTTTTACGTATAAATGACTTTGTTTATAATCAAATAAAACATTATCTGGCGGATTCAATAAAGAAACCTCATTAATTCTATATTCCGTAAAGAATACTATCCATAAAAGCTTAATGAAAGCACGGCAATCACGCTTTCACTTTTATGATAGAAACCAGAAAAAAAGCCGTTCATAAAAAAAAAAGCTCCAATAATGTCGTATATGAACTATCTCTTAAAGAGTTCTTGTAATGATCCGGCCAGCAGGTTCACCTACGGCCACCTTGTTACGACTTTTGCCCGGTTCAAGCCAATGCGATCAAATTGATTTTCATCTGAAAATCATATTCTGTAAGGAATATGATAACAAACAATCCTCAATCTTCTCGAATTAACCCAGTTCCGGGCAGCGACGGGCGGTGTGTACAAAGGACAGGGACGTAATCAGCGTAAGCTGATGACTTACACTTACTTGAAGTTCCTCGTTCACGAATAATAATTACAATATTCGATCCCAAATACGGAATAATTTGACTCGTTTACCAATTCTTTACAGAAATGGTCACACGCGCTGCAATTTTCATTGTAGCGCGCGTGCAGCCCCAGACATCTTAGGGCATCACAGACCTGTTATTGCTGGGTTTCTTACGACTGGAACGCCGCAAATCCCATTAAGAAGAAAAGAATCACGCTTTCTCCATAAAAGAAGAAAGGGAAGAATGATCTTTCTATTTAATTAAGCTCCAATCTCGTTCGTTATCGGAATTAACCAGACAAATCAATCCACGAACTAAGAACGGCCATGCACCACCATCCACCAAATCATGAAAAAGCTATCAATCTGTCAATCCTTATAGTGTCTAGACCGGGTGAGTTTTCCCGTGTTGAGTCAAATTAAGCCGCAGGCTCCACTTCTGGTGGTGACCTTCCGTCAATTCCTTTAAGTTTCAACTTTGCAACCATACTTCCCCCGGAACCGAAAGACTTTCGTTTCCGGGAAGCTCGTTTCAAGGGCAAATATAAAATATCCACCCGAAACTCGCTAGATGGCATAGTTTACGGTCAGAACTAGGGCGGTATCTGATCGCCTTCGATCCTCTGACTTTCGTTCTTGATTAATGAAAACATTCTTGGCAAATGCCTTCGCTGTAGTTCGTCTCGCAAGGGTCCACGAATTTCACCTCTCGCCCTGCGATACGGATGCCCCCGTTTGTTCCTTTTAATCATTACTATGGTAAGTAAAACCAATAAAACATGAACCATAGTCATGTTCTATTATTCCATGCAAAACCATACAAGCTTACGCCTGTTTTGAGCACTCTGATTTATTCAAAGTAAACTCATAAGACATTACTTTTCGTAAAAAAAGTAAAAATCTTATAAAAAACATTTAGTATTAGTTACAATCCAAAGGATGAACTAACCTATCATGTACAGATCCAACTACGAGCTTTTTAACCGCAACAACAATTCAATGCAGTATGAGAGCTGGAATTACCGCGGCTGCTGGCACCAGACTTGCCCTCTCATTGATACTCTTTAATGATTTTAAAATCAAACCATTCCAATGATCCATCCCCGAAGGAATAGATCTTGTCATTTCTCGTCACTACCTCCTCGTACTGAGAGTGGGTAATTTTCGCGCCTGCTGCCTTCCTTGGATGTAAACGCCGTTTCTCAGGCATTTTCTCCGGAGTCGTACCCTAATACCCCGTTATCCGTCAAAACCATATAAGTACTATATACTTATATAGAAAGTTGATAGATCAGACACTTGAATGACATGTCGTCGGTACAAGACCATACGATCAGCAGATATATTCAGTTTCAACACAAAACATCCCGAAGAATGCTTGGTTTTAATACTAATATACGCAATGTTTTTTTACAAAAACATCTTTTATGCATGTATTAGCTCCAGAATTACCACAGTTATCCATGTAGGATAAAAGTCAAAATCAAGTAAATTTTAGCTGTTATAATGAGCCATACGCGGTTTCGTGTTTAATTACACATGTACTTAGACATGCATGGCTTAATCTTTGAAATGACCACATCAATCAGACAGGATCAATCAGATATATGTCTTTTTATAGAACAAAATATCTTTTAAGAAAAAAAGTATATAGTATGTAACTTAATCATACTTCAACTTTTTATATATGACTATCAAAGTCACATCGCTCTTTTCAACAACTTATACATAAGTATATGTAAAAAGCTATTTTCCTTTTACTTATAGTCAGCATAAATGCTAAACGTACGAGTAAACATTCCATAAAGAATGTCACACTCTTATATCTCAGAATACATAGCAATAGATGTTCAAATTCATGAAACTCATCCATTACCATATCGCAAAGGAATGTAAAAATCAAAATACACTCAGAAATATCCAAAAAGTAAAACTTTTTTTCAATTTCTTCTTTTATTTTTCTTTTCTTCCTTCACGAAGCAGAAATGCATTATAACAGATACCATACAGAACTGAGATCCGGTGTTTTTTGGGTAACTCAAGTATGGAGAAATCGAAAAAATGGGTTTCCAAACCTCCCCGGGGACATCTTGGGGTACTTTGGGGTACCTCGGGGTCAAAAATTTTTGAATTTTTTTTTGCTTAAAATCACTCAAAATCACCTCTAAACTCATTTTTTATGCAGTTTTATGCATAAAAACGCAAAATTTAACCTTAGAAATGTCAAAAACACTCTAAAACACAATTTTTAGAAAAAAATTATTTTTATATGCCAAACCATATAACTTTGAAAAAAATTTTATGCGACATATGCATTCAAAAAACACAATTTACGGCTCAATCATATAAAAATCTTTTTTTTGCCTAAAACAACCCCAAATCAATTCTAAACCTATTTTTTATGCAGTTTTATGCATAAAAACGCAAAATTTAACCTTAGAAATGTCAAAAACACTCTAATACAGCATTTTGAAAAAAAAAAAAAAGTTTTATATGCCAAACCATATAACTTTGAAAAAAATTTTATGCGACATATGCATTCAAAAAAACGCTATTTATGGCTCAATTTTTTTTCTTCTTACAAATTCAGAATTCTGAATCCGACACCGATACAAACTACAAAAAAAGGAGATTCTTCATCTCCTTTTTTTGTAGTTTGTACTTTTCTCACCTTTTTTGCACTTTTCAAATGTTTTTTTTTCTTTCCACTTATTTTGAAATTTTTGATGACGGACTTTGAAATTTACGAAATCTTTTTTTTCCCTGTGTTGTTTAGTATTGACGAAATATTTGTCCAACAAAAAGACAAAGAACATTCACCATTAAAAAAAAAAGAAAAAAAGAAGATAACTCCAAAACATGTATTTTTGGATTAATTTTTATGAAAAACTGAGATAAAACACTAAGAACACTGAAAAACACTGAGAAACACTAAGGCCTGAGAATGCCTTAGAAACACTGAGATACATATCATATCGGAGCAGTTTTATTAAATAATATTAACTAAGTGGTAAAAAATACAAAAATAAAAAAGTAGCCAAATGCCTCGTCAGATAAGTCCTGATGACGCACGCACGAAAAAATGGGAAAAGTGAATGGTAATGAAGGGTAAGAAAGGGTTTGGAATGGTAAGGAATGGTAAGGAATGGTAAGGAAGGGTAAGGAAGGGTAAGGAACGGTTTGGAACCGTTTGAAAACGGTATGGTTTTTAAGTAATAAATTATCTTAATATTGAAAAATGTGAAAAATTGCAGACGATCGATAAAAAAGCAGGCGATAAAAAGAATTCACCAACTTTTCACCAAGTTGAAAATCGTATGAAACACAAATTTTTTAATGAAAAATATTTTTCAAATAAAAAATCGAATGAAACACAAATATTTAAATGAATCATATATGTATATGCATATAAGTATAAATCCAAAAATATACAAGTAAATGCATGAAAAAAATGAACACATGCATAAAACTCATAAAAAATGGATTTATATTTATATGTAATGATCCATGAAAAAAGTTGAAAAAAACTAAATTCATGTTCAAAATCATATGAAACACAAATATTTATATATAAAACAGATTATCCGATCTTCAGCTAAGTCTCAACAGATCGCAGCATAAACGCTGCTCTACTGAGAACAACACTGAGATCAGTAATCAAGTCGTTTGCAAGAAATCTTACACCCCGGCACTTAACCTTAGTAATAAGGCTTTGTCAAAGGAATCAGATTTACCCAATTCCTTCGGGACATATAATGGGGCAGTACTACATTTCCATACAGAAATGCATTTATTAGCCATCTCGACACCGAGATGCAAAAGTATTATTGCTTTGTCTAGGATGGATTCTGACTTAGAGGCTTTCAGTCATAAGCCACCAGACGTAGCATCACGCCATTATTCTATCGAATAAGCGTATATACCAAATGTCTGGACCTGCGGTTCCTCTCGTACTAAGCAGGACTACTATCGCAATAACTCTATGTACAGTAGGGTAAAACTAACCTGTCTCGCGACGGTCTAAACCCAGCTCACGTTCCCTATTAGTGGGTGAACAATCCAACGCTTTACGAATTCTGCTTCGTAATGATAGGAAGAGCCGACATCGAAGGATCAAAAAGCAACGTCGCTATGGACGCTTGGCTGCCACAAGCCAGTTATCCCTATGGTAACTTTTCTGACACCTCTTGTTATAAACTTCATAATCCAAAAGGATCGATAGGCCACGCTTTAACGGTCTGTATTCGTACTGAGAATCAAGATCAAGAATACTTTTCTCCTTTTAGTCTACGTGAGGTTTCTGTCCTCACTGAGTATTCCTTAGGACACCTGCGTTACTATTTGACAGATGTACCGCCCCAGTCAAACTCCCCGCCTGACAATGTCATCAGTGCGGATCATATCAATTCCAAGAATTAATATTTAAATCAAAAAGAAAGTCCGAAGACAATCTCCGTATTACTGAATAAGTAAAGAGTCGATAAAAGTAGGGGTATTTCACCGATGACCGAAGTCTCCCCCTTATACTACACCTCTTATGACTCTTCACAAAGTCAGACTAGAGTCAAGCTCAATAGGGTCTTCTTTCCCCGCTGTATTTGCCAAGCCCGTTCCCTTGGCTGTGATTTCGCTAGATAGTAGATAGGGACAGTGGGAATCTCGTTAATCCATTCGTGCGCGTCAGGACTTATCTGACGAGGCATTTGGCTACCTTAAGAGAGTCATAGTTACTCCCGCCGTTTACCCGCGCTTATATAAATTTCTTTAGATTAACATTCAGAGCACTGGGCAGAAATCACAAATAGTCAACGCACATAAACGCCTTCTATTTGCTCTGTTTTAATTAGACAGTCGGATTCCCCGAGTCCGTGTCAGTTCTAAGCTAATCGTTAAGTGTATATTGACTTTATAATCCGTAAAGATTATAAAAAGTTTAAGAATTCCACAATATCCAATAAAAACTAGTCCAAGTTCAGCCGAAGCATCCCTCAAACATGTTCTATCAAATAAAGTTTCATTCAAAAACCCAATATACTCGATTCTTAGAGCCAATCCTTTTCCCGAAGTTACGGATCTAATTTGCCGACTTCCCTTACCTACATTATTCTATCGACCAGAGGCTATTCACCTTGAAAACCTGATGCGGAATAAGGTACGGCTATGGAATACATTATTAGGGATCCCTCGTATTTTCAAGGGCCATATATAGCAATCAGAACATAACAAAAACCGTTATGCTTTTCAATACCTTTATCCATATCTCGAGATGATCTCATTCCATGGACAAAATATCTTAAATAGAGAAGAGATCTCTATTCTGAACTATATATGACGTATACGAGTTCATATAACGTTACCGTCCCATTTTGATTAACCGTAAAGAAAACCAAAAATCGTATTCTCATAGTGTAGGAATATTAACCTACTTCCCTTTCGGAAAACATGTGAATCAAACCGTAAAGAATAAAACACACATAATCAAAATAGCATGCGCTATTTCCTTAGGACCGACTGACCCACATTCAAATACTGTTCACGTGGAAACCTTTTTCACTTCGGCCTTCAAGGATCTCACTTGAATGTTTGCTACTATCACCAAGATCTGCACTAGTAGAAGCTCCAGTCCATTTTACAATGAAAACCTTCAACGCTAACTACTACACCCTCCTACATGTTATACTTTGTTCTCAACATAGTATAACAGTAAAGTATAGGTCTTTCGCTAGAGCGCCATCCATTTTCAGGGCTAGTTGATTCGGCAGGTGAGTTGTTACACACTCCTTAGCGGTTTACAACTTCCATGTCCACCGTCCTGCTGTCAATATCAACTAACACCTTTTATGGGGTCTCATGAGCAAAAAGTTTGGCACCTTAACTTTACTTGCGGTTCATCCCGCATCGCCAGTTCTGCTTACCAAAAATGGCCCACTTTCAACTATTATATTCAATGCACATGTTCAATTAAGAAACATATACATCATACCCATTAAGAGTATGAGAATAGGTTGAGAACATTTCGTTCCCAAGACCTCTAATCGTTCGCTTTACCGAGTATAACTATTTAAATTAGTTGAAGCTATCCTAAGGGAAACTTCGGAGGGAACCAGCTACTAGATGGTTCGATTAGTCTTTCGCCCCTATACCCAAGTCAGACGATCGATTTGCACGTCAGAACCGCTTCGGACTTCCATCAGAGTTTCCTCTGACTTCATCCTGCTCAGGCATAGTTCACCATCTTTCGGGTCTCATTGCATATGCTCTATCTCCACCCATTTGCAAGCAAATTAGATGGGACTATACTACTTGCTTTTCGTAAACGAAAAACAATCATATATCATATTCATAAAGAATACTTTACTTTCATTACGCCAATAAGTTTTGATCACTTAATGACTCGCACATACAATAAACTCCTTGGTCCGTGTTTCAAGACGGGACATATAGGTGATTGTCTTTTATACTGATATATAATGACTATCGTACAAAATAAAATTTTACAGATTAAAAAAGCCAACGTAAACGTTAACTCTTAAATGCCGCAAAATTTATTCTTTCCTTTAATCATTACAAGGACAATTAACCAAAAATTTTATCCATTATACCAGGATACATTCCGAAGAATGCCCTCTAATATAATTTCAAAAATCTCAATCAATTGTATCAGCACAATGGCAACAAGTGCATTCCATAAAAATAAACTACATTTATAAAATGATCCTTTCGAAAACATTTTATAAACTGTTACATTCGTACAGAACTTATTATTACCATCTTTCGACAACTCTATACGCTTCCACTCATTCAGTTTCACGTACTATTTAACTCTCTCTTCAGAGTTCTTTTCAACTTTCCCTCACGGTACTTGTTTGCTATCGGATTCATACATATATTTAGCTTTAGGTGAAGTTTACCACCTACTTTGGGCTGTGTTTCCAAACAACCCGACTCAAAGCATAAATTAAATATAATATATAAAATATCTTAACAGGTCTATCACCTTCTATGGAACTCTAGTCAAAGAGAACTTAAGATATTATATATCATATAATAATAAATGCTATACGCTACAGTTCGCTTTACCATTACAGCAAAGAGATTCAGCGCTGAGCTTTTCCCGTTTCACTCGCAGTTACTAAGGGAATCCTTTTTAGTTTCTTTTCCTCCGCTTACTGATATGCTTAAGTTCAGCGGGTAGTCACACTTGATTTGAGATCATAAAAAGCGAAATAATATGCATATACGGAAAACATAAAAATAAAACCAAGATAAAGTAAAGCTTTTATCTCGAACAATAATCAAATTGTCGATTCAAGCACTTTATCATAAAAATTTTATTTTTATGAATAACGCTATTTCATATGAATATGAAATAATGCATATATCTCTATTACGTAAAAGTAAAGCTATATAGTTTTAACATAAAAGAAAAAACCAAAATCTTTACTTTCCTATACGAAAGGCATAATAAACCTTTCAACTATCATATTCTCAAAAAAGAGAATATAGTATAGATATATGATTCTCAAACAAATGTGCCAATGGTTAAAAACCATCGGCGCAATTTGCATTCGAAACTTTTTCATTCATGTAGTTTGCAAGTCATGAAAAATAACGCATTTTGCTGCGTTCTTCATCGATGTATGAACCGAGTGATCCACTGAATAAGCTTATTTCAACTTTTACGTATAAATGACTTTGTTTATAATCAAATAAAACATTATCTGGCGGATTCAATAAAGAAACCTCATTAATTCTATATTCCGTAAAGAATACTATCCATAAAAGCTTAATGAAAGCACGGCAATCACGCTTTCACTTTTATGATAGAAACCAGAAAAAAAGCCGTTCATAAAAAAAAAAGCTCCAATAATGTCGTATATGAACTATCTCTTAAAGAGTTCTTGTAATGATCCGGCCAGCAGGTTCACCTACGGCCACCTTGTTACGACTTTTGCCCGGTTCAAGCCAATGCGATCAAATTGATTTTCATCTGAAAATCATATTCTGTAAGGAATATGATAACAAACAATCCTCAATCTTCTCGAATTAACCCAGTTCCGGGCAGCGACGGGCGGTGTGTACAAAGGACAGGGACGTAATCAGCGTAAGCTGATGACTTACACTTACTTGAAGTTCCTCGTTCACGAATAATAATTACAATATTCGATCCCAAATACGGAATAATTTGACTCGTTTACCAATTCTTTACAGAAATGGTCACACGCGCTGCAATTTTCATTGTAGCGCGCGTGCAGCCCCAGACATCTTAGGGCATCACAGACCTGTTATTGCTGGGTTTCTTACGACTGGAACGCCGCAAATCCCATTAAGAAGAAAAGAATCACGCTTTCTCCATAAAAGAAGAAAGGGAAGAATGATCTTTCTATTTAATTAAGCTCCAATCTCGTTCGTTATCGGAATTAACCAGACAAATCAATCCACGAACTAAGAACGGCCATGCACCACCATCCACCAAATCATGAAAAAGCTATCAATCTGTCAATCCTTATAGTGTCTAGACCGGGTGAGTTTTCCCGTGTTGAGTCAAATTAAGCCGCAGGCTCCACTTCTGGTGGTGACCTTCCGTCAATTCCTTTAAGTTTCAACTTTGCAACCATACTTCCCCCGGAACCGAAAGACTTTCGTTTCCGGGAAGCTCGTTTCAAGGGCAAATATAAAATATCCACCCGAAACTCGCTAGATGGCATAGTTTACGGTCAGAACTAGGGCGGTATCTGATCGCCTTCGATCCTCTGACTTTCGTTCTTGATTAATGAAAACATTCTTGGCAAATGCCTTCGCTGTAGTTCGTCTCGCAAGGGTCCACGAATTTCACCTCTCGCCCTGCGATACGGATGCCCCCGTTTGTTCCTTTTAATCATTACTATGGTAAGTAAAACCAATAAAACATGAACCATAGTCATGTTCTATTATTCCATGCAAAACCATACAAGCTTACGCCTGTTTTGAGCACTCTGATTTATTCAAAGTAAACTCATAAGACATTACTTTTCGTAAAAAAAGTAAAAATCTTATAAAAAACATTTAGTATTAGTTACAATCCAAAGGATGAACTAACCTATCATGTACAGATCCAACTACGAGCTTTTTAACCGCAACAACAATTCAATGCAGTATGAGAGCTGGAATTACCGCGGCTGCTGGCACCAGACTTGCCCTCTCATTGATACTCTTTAATGATTTTAAAATCAAACCATTCCAATGATCCATCCCCGAAGGAATAGATCTTGTCATTTCTCGTCACTACCTCCTCGTACTGAGAGTGGGTAATTTTCGCGCCTGCTGCCTTCCTTGGATGTAAACGCCGTTTCTCAGGCATTTTCTCCGGAGTCGTACCCTAATACCCCGTTATCCGTCAAAACCATATAAGTACTATATACTTATATAGAAAGTTGATAGATCAGACACTTGAATGACATGTCGTCGGTACAAGACCATACGATCAGCAGATATATTCAGTTTCAACACAAAACATCCCGAAGAATGCTTGGTTTTAATACTAATATACGCAATGTTTTTTTACAAAAACATCTTTTATGCATGTATTAGCTCCAGAATTACCACAGTTATCCATGTAGGATAAAAGTCAAAATCAAGTAAATTTTAGCTGTTATAATGAGCCATACGCGGTTTCGTGTTTAATTACACATGTACTTAGACATGCATGGCTTAATCTTTGAAATGACCACATCAATCAGACAGGATCAATCAGATATATGTCTTTTTATAGAACAAAATATCTTTTAAGAAAAAAAGTATATAGTATGTAACTTAATCATACTTCAACTTTTTATATATGACTATCAAAGTCACATCGCTCTTTTCAACAACTTATACATAAGTATATGTAAAAAGCTATTTTCCTTTTACTTATAGTCAGCATAAATGCTAAACGTACGAGTAAACATTCCATAAAGAATGTCACACTCTTATATCTCAGAATACATAGCAATAGATGTTCAAATTCATGAAACTCATCCATTACCATATCGCAAAGGAATGTAAAAATCAAAATACACTCAGAAATATCCAAAAAGTAAAACTTTTTTTCAATTTCTTCTTTTATTTTTCTTTTCTTCCTTCACGAAGCAGAAATGCATTATAACAGATACCATACAGAACTGAGATCCGGTGTTTTTTGGGTAACTCAAGTATGGAGAAATCGAAAAAATGGGTTTCCAAACCTCCCCGGGGACATCTTGGGGTACTTTGGGGTACCTCGGGGTCAAAAATTTTTGAATTTTTTTTTGCTTAAAATCACTCAAAATCACCTCTAAACTCATTTTTTATGCAGTTTTATGCATAAAAACGCAAAATTTAACCTTAGAAATGTCAAAAACACTCTAAAACACAATTTTTAGAAAAAAATTATTTTTATATGCCAAACCATATAACTTTGAAAAAAATTTTATGCGACATATGCATTCAAAAAACACAATTTACGGCTCAATCATATAAAAATCTTTTTTTTGCCTAAAACAACCCCAAATCAATTCTAAACCTATTTTTTATGCAGTTTTATGCATAAAAACGCAAAATTTAACCTTAGAAATGTCAAAAACACTCTAATACAGCATTTTGAAAAAAAAAAAAAAGTTTTATATGCCAAACCATATAACTTTGAAAAAAATTTTATGCGACATATGCATTCAAAAAAACGCTATTTATGGCTCAATTTTTTTTCTTCTTACAAATTCAGAATTCTGAATCCGACACCGATACAAACTACAAAAAAAGGAGATTCTTCATCTCCTTTTTTTGTAGTTTGTACTTTTCTCACCTTTTTTGCACTTTTCAAATGTTTTTTTTTCTTTCCACTTATTTTGAAATTTTTGATGACGGACTTTGAAATTTACGAAATCTTTTTTTTCCCTGTGTTGTTTAGTATTGACGAAATATTTGTCCAACAAAAAGACAAAGAACATTCACCATTAAAAAAAAAAGATTATTCTTTTTTTTGCTTTTTTTTTTGCTGCGTTTTTGCTCGTTTTTTTTGGATCCCCCTTTTTCTGCCTATTTACAAGCTGCTGAATTCTTATGCTTCTACTAATAGTGTTGGTAATTTATTTTTGTTCTAGTCGTATTTAATCGAAATGAATGACAATAGCTTTTTTTACTAACGTCTAAATAAGAAATAATAATTATTGGATTGCTTTAAGCCTTGGAAATGAGATATAACTCTGTTATGTAATATAAGCAAATAAATAAAACTGTTGTAATTGCTTTAACAGAAATAAGCTTAGACATAGACTTTATTAAATTCAACAACAAACAAGATATAACAAACAATAAAATAAAATCCATAGTGTTCCGGGTTTAGCATATCTTCGACGATTTCCTTCTTTCCTCTTCTTTTTATCATGAATAATTTTACGTTCTTTTGCAGTACTAAAAAATATTTGTTTAGCACTGGTTTTAAAATTTTAAACATACTGAAATATAGCTTTACGTACTTGACGGTGTTTAACTATTGTTCCAGTTTGAAGATGATTTTGATAATGCTTTTTGAGTCGCCCATTATATTCTGCTATCTAAGGTTGAAGCTGTAAAATTAATTCATTCAAATATATGCTTAAATATCTTACCTCTCTAAGATTCTTCTCAGTCGTTAGCTATCCATAATAGAATATTACTTTCATTTGAGCCAGAGAAGAACACATATGTTATTGAAAGTCCATGCAACAGATAAAGTAAGAAAATTGAACGATCGCTTGCACGACCTATAAGAAATATTTGTCTTACATTTTCTTTTTTAAATTCTAAAGCTATCGTACCTGCCATAATATCCATAATAAATGCTTCAACAGAATTGCATCGAATAGAATGTATTGTATCAATTCCAACATCATAAGTTCGTACAGGAGAATCACGATATAATTTCCATACAGAAATGCTTTCACCAGCAATAACAAAATCAGTCCAATGTTTAAGTTGAGAATCTTGTCCAATTGTTGTTAATATTTATCCAACTGATGAATCAAATATATACCTAAAATATAGAAATGTTTATTCAAAAATGTTTATAAAAATCGTTAAGCTTACCATTTACAGGTTTATTATGAGCTTGAATAGTTCCTAAACATTTCTTATTTGATAATCTCCAAATTTTAACTTGACAATGCCGAAGTGGATCTTCATTTCCTCCATTATTTTGAGGTACTAAAAATGTAAGAATAATCTGCAAGTTTTAACTTGACAATGCCGAAGTGGATCTTCATTTCCTCCATTCTTTTGGGGTACTAAAAATGTAAGAAGGATAAAATAGAATAAAAGTAATAAATAATAATCAAGTTTACCTTTATAAATATCATGCTTTGTTTCACGTTGATAAGGATTTCGAGAGATTGCTTTTAAATTTTAAATTGTTCATTTCTAAATTTAGTATATGCGTTGAAAAAGCTGATTTTGATTGCGAGAAAAAAATTTATTGGCATGGATAAACATGTTGCCAAACTTTTATATTTTTTCTAACGTATTACGGTTGAAAAAGGCTACTATCAACTTATCAAGACTTTGCATAATTTTTAATATTAAAGTTTTAACAATTTAAACATGTAAGTAATTAAAGGGAATAGTGTTTCTAAACAAAAACTATCGAAAAGTTCAGCTTTAATCTTTAGCAACCCCATAGCTTATCACTATGGCTGTTTTTAAAATCAATAACTATTTTTCTAAAAAGAACTATAAACATCATAAAAAAATTTAACATTTCTTTCATGTAATTCTTTTGCAGTAAAGTCTGTATGTAAATCAAAAAGAATAATATTTAATTCATTCATGCGATTTGAAGTTGATGGCAATGTTGCTTGAATCCATTTAATAACATTTATGATTCTGCAGCACCACCACATGCGCCAATATTTTATAATTGTCGAATCAATAAACTTAGACCTAAAAACAAATAATACTTCATTTTAAATATTCAATGAAAAAAATAATTAAAGAAACACATATATTGTGTCACGAATATAACGTCAATCAAAATTTGCGTAATCCAATAATAACTCTGATACATTATCCATTATATTGTTTTTTAGCAATAAAAAAGGGATTAAATTTATATGATTTGAAAAATTGCAAGAAAACTAAATTAACCAAAAAAACATTTTTTTGTCTTGAAGTTCTAATAAAATTACGGTAACTGAAAATGTCCAAAAACTTTTTTGTATTAAATTCCAATAATTTATTAAGTGGAAATTTTTCCAACAAGCTTTTTAATACTACCTTAAAAACAACAGCAAGAAAGAGATCTTACGATCTAAAGCACATACTTTTAAACAAAAAACTATATTTAATTAAATGATTCATCCATATCCATTTCACTTTTATTTTATAAAATTTGTTAGCCTAGTTCCATCTGGAATGCTTTGATCATTTCCAATAATTGATGCATCAATATGGCATTTCTCTCCAATAATAACTCTTTGGCAAATAACAAAATTAAAAATTTGTGCACCATTTCCAATTTTCGCACTTTTCATTATAGCACTTCCAACAATTTTAACATTTGTACCAATTTGTGCTTCTTTATCAATTGCAGAACGACCATCAATACCAGGTAATTTTCGATCATTCGAAAGTCCAGCAATATTAATTCCTTCAGTAAAAAAATTTTTTGAAGTTAATAGTACAGATTTATTTGCTTTTAACCATGTTCCAATTGTATTACAACGTGCCATTGTTCATGTTCCAATTGTATTACAACGTGCCATTGTTTGTACAGCGCCAATGGTAGCTTTATATACAAAACATTGAACTTCTTGATCATGATTTTGTAATGCTGATGTTTCTTCACCATGTTGATGATGATGTTCATAATCTCCATGTACTTCTTCATCATTCTTTCACCAAAGATCATTATCATAATTGATTCATCTCTTTTACCATATTGTAGTTCCAAAATATATGGATTAAATTCTGCAGTAATTGATGAGAGATTGCTAAAAAAGCATATTAGAACGATTCAGTTAAACAAAAGCTTACTCTTCTAAAATTTTAATAACATTTAACAATATATGCTTCATAATATAAATACGGCAATTACTGTATCGAGCAGTTAAATGAATATTTTGATACTTAACGTTTTGATTTCATTTCTTCAAAATCATCTTCTGGAGCTAAGAATAATAAACTATTTGAATCCGCAGGAAGAATACATAGAAAAATCACGATCTAAAGAAACAATTAACATTTGTTATTAGAATAATATCTGTAAATACTGTAACGAATATAAAAATTAAAGTTAATAGTATAAAAACAAACCATAAATATAATTCCGATGTAAAGTATTTAAAGTACACCAAAATAGTGGAACATTTGCAACAGGAAGTAATGGCTATGGAATATTATTTGTTACATTAATCATTTTATTTCCATTACCACCAGCAAAAACAACAGCTTAAAATTCCGTAAACACTGTCATTCTAAAAAGTATTAAACTGATAAAATGAAATCAAATTTAATAAACAAAATGTATTAAACGAAACACAAAAACATAACTTCGTTTTTAAAAATGTTATCGAACATACATAAAAAATTGCAAAATGATGCAATTCAAAGATAGGAGTGACATTTCACCAAAACATAAAACAAAAACTTTTTTTGTGGATTACTGTACTTTTGCTTTTTAATGATGTACAAGGGCGTATCTAATGGGCTGTCCAGATGTCACGTGACACAAAAATTTAATTCTTTAACTCCTCCCATTTTAGGTGACAAAACATCAAAGATTTTTGCCGACAAAAACAAAGAGGCATGATTGGTCATCGTATCCTCCCTCCCTTAAACTGTGTCACTTGACATCTGTTTTTAGCAACAGATATGCAAATGTATGTTGCAACTCCGATAATTCTTATCCCACTAGGATTTTCTCGATTTATAAATGGATAAACTTCTTTCTTAAAAAATTTAGAAAAATTTGTTATTCCAACAATAAAATTCGTATGTATTTGAAAGCATTACACCTTTTGCATTTTCAGTTATTCCACTAAAAAATGTCACATATAATAAAAAATAATTTGAAATAAATTAAATTAACCTTGAATATAGGTGTCACGTTCAGGATTAATTTCTACATTATTTGCAGGAAATTCTGGTTGAAGCTTTTTTATAGTTTCATATGAAATAACATTTCGTGGAAGTACAACTTGTCGATAACCTTCTGGTACAAGACCAGATTTTGAACAAACAATTTTTTGCAGCTTCCAAAACTTTTTCAAGCATAAAATCTACACAAAAAATGATAGAAGCTTTTGAATCTTTGAAATGAATTTCCAATTTTTTTGAAGTTAGTTGTGAAGAGGCCGGAGTTATAAAGCCACCAATTAAACCAATTCCAAGAACAATTTCCTTAAGTTAAATTAATCTCTAAAAAAATAAAAAATGCGTGAAAAATAAAAACCGTCAAAATAAATATATTTGTGGTGCTTTTATTATTTTTTAATTTGAATAAAACAAAAATTAAAACTTCTTTTTATTATTAAAAATGTACAAGAATTTGGATTCACAAAAGTCTATCATGAGCTACAGTATTTTAGGATACTAATATCATATTAGTAATATGCTCGGAAAAAGTGAGGAGTTTAGAAAAGGAAAGCTCATGTCGAGCATTTCGTTTTGACAAAATGTCAAGTTCGTAAACAATTTGATTGAACTTGAAATTCATATTTTTGTTCCTCAGTTGAATTTTTCTGTCCTTTCCAAGAATCTAATGAAAATTCGCTATTCAAATTTCATAAAAAGAAAGTGACATCCTCGGCAGCACAAAATATTTGGGGAAAGGGCTAATTGTAGTAGAGTATATTTGCATGTGATAATATATTTTTTACTTCAATTTATAAATAAATCTAGCAAAAAATAATAATTTTCATTTTTTTATGCAAAAAAACAAAGTACGCTCATTCATTACTGTTGAGTGATTTTTCGCCAAAAGTTTTGTTGTACTTGTTCTATGGTCATCAAAATTTAGCTATGCGTTTGCTGCCACATTATTGTGTCCTTTAGTGCTCATTGAGGATCTTTATATATATAATTTTGTTGTCTATCGAATGCTAAAACCACGCTAAACCCTTTGAGCGTTACAGTAATTTCATAAAGATCTTAAATCAAGAGTCTTGATGCTAAAAAAACACTAAAAGTCAACAGGAAAAAATAGAACAACTGGTTTTTAAATCTTGGACATTTTATCCAACAAACTTATTCTTCATCTTTTCCAACTCCTTGAACCTCATTGAACAAAAATTCTCGAGAAATGCCCCTTTTTGAATAAATAAAAAACTTTTTTTGGGCTAAAGTTCAATTCTCGAAAAATCGACCCTTTTGAAAAAAAGCCACATTGTTTGACTTTATTTCCCAAAATGAAAGCAACATGACCATCATTGAGCTAAAAATTTGTGTTAAAGTATTTATAACATTAAAAATTCTTTCATATAAAATTTTAAACGACGTTTTTTTGTGATGAAACTTGTAAAAAGAAATCTTTCGTGCCTTTAATTCAGAGATCCAGAAGATGGACAAAAAAGAGTGACATCATTATTGTTTCAAAATATTTCAAACTGGTATTTTAATAAATAATGTTTATGGCTTTTGTTTAGCATTCCCATCCAAAGAAAATGATACAGTCCAAAAATATTGTTTCCAGACAAGAATAATTTTCGAAAAAGTTTTTGGCTGGAATATTTTCGCCAGAGGCTATACTAGACTTTTTTTTATTCGTTTTCAAATATCAAAGTTGTAACCTAATTGCAGATTATAGAAAAAACAATATTTACACAAACAAAATTGCATGAATTCAGATTTCTGGACTCAGTAAAATATAACCTTTGTTAAGAAACAAATTTTTTTTTGAATGCTAAATACCTAGATTTTTGCTTTTTTTCTTTCCTGAAACAGTAAACACAAAATTACTTTGAAACTAATTACGTTGTGTGGCTGTAACAAAAAACACTTATTTTTCTGTATTTTCCGCTTTCGTAAAGTTTTTTATTAATAGATTGTTATTAATAATTTATAAATATTTTATTTTCATAAAAGATTGAAATAAAGTGAGATTACCATTTTAAAAGTTATTTAAAACATACACAAAAAATTGCATATTGCAAATAAAAAGTTTCGTAAATAAGTTATCGAAGAAATTTTGGTGCAATTGTAAGCAATGCCGTGGAACTGTTAGCACTTAAAGTATTTGGAGTATTTGGAGGAGGTGATGCTGAACGACCCATATTTGCAGGAAGTGATGGAGTAATTGGAATGTAATTTGAATTAATTTCTCCTTGAATCATTGATGCATAATCATTTGTTTGTGGAGAATCACATGTCCTTTTTAGAACAGGTGATATTGGCCAATGAATTGGTGCACAAGGGGATGGCTGAGTTGGAGGAAGGGGATAAAAGGGTGATCGATTTGAGGATGTAGAAGGAAGAAGACGGGGTTGACTTTGCGTTATGCGAGTTGGAATTCGATTTCCAGTAAGATATGAATTTTGAGTTGCAATAAATTGATGCTGTGATGGCTCTGGAAGAATTCCACAGCTTGAAGGAATTGCTTTAAAATTTGTTTGAGGTTTTTGTTGCTGTTGATTTGTCAATGGATATGTTGGAGATCCAAGATATGTTATTTCTGTTGTTGCTGAACCAATTCCAGCTGATAGTTTAATAATATTATTTTGTTGTTGAAATTGTTCATTTTGTTTTCGATAAGCTATTATTGAATCTGTAATTCAATTAATTAAATTGTCTTTAATCAATTTAAACAAACCTTCAAAAAAATAATAACGTTTCTTATCAAATTGTTTTCCATCAAGTACATGACGAATATAACCTTTGTTAAGCAATACATTTGCATAATTTACCGCATGTTTTTTATTTTTAAAGCCAGAAACATTTTGAAGAAGCCAATGAATCAAATCATTTCCGATAAAAGAATTGGGAAATGGAATTTTTAGCCATTTGCGGTCAGCAATTTCTAAACTAGATTTTGGATGAACCATTCGTCGAAGAATTATTGTCGGATCAGAATTTAGTGTTAAAGGAATACTAAATAATTCTAAAAAAATAAAAAAAAATATTTTGCTACAACAGATGAAAGAAAAATTCTACCATTTTCATCATTTTCTTTTTTTATAGATGTAATTACAGGATTTGGAAGGGATGGCTCAAAACAATTTTTATTTCGACAATTTGTTAATGCTGAAACTAAAATGTTTCCAGCACCATTTCTTCGGTCAATATAAGCTGCCCTTTCTTCGTCACTTGTTATTCCTCCATCATCAATATAGTTTCTATTAAAAGCTTCTGAATCTTGAAAAGGATTTGATGGTTCTGTTTTTGTGGTTTCAACCCATCCGGATACATCCAATGGCATTGTTGCTTCAAGTGTACCACTTAATCCATCAGATTTTTGATCATTTATATTCGGCCTTTTTGCAACAAACATTGTAATGGTCCTGTAAAAAAAAAGTAGACATGAAAATGTTTAATATTTTTCCTGCAATTTAATGTAGCTTTGGGTTTTTTTTATTATCATTTACAGCAATTTTATATTTTTACTTAAGCTTTGCTAATGAATATAATTTAAAAAATGTGATTTGTGTCATCAAAGTATACTCTAGCATTTTACATCCATTTTTAAGCAAATTTATAAAATTTTAAAATTTTAAAATCTAACCTTTTAGATCTTGCAACCTTTTGAAGTTCGGCCACAGCTTGATGGATAGTTAAATATTCAAAGCTAACATTATTAATTTGACAAATTTGATCCCCAATTTCAAGTAATCCGCACTGATCTGCTGCAGACCCTGCTTTAATATTAGAAACAAAAATTCCTCCATCAGAATCAACTACTTGAATCCCAAGACAAGGTGCATTTTTCATTGAAATTTTAATTTCATCTAATCGTGGAAGGGATGCTGAATGGCTGCTTGAATGGGTAACCGAAGAAATCGTTGATGGAACATAAGCTTTTGGTTCACGATTATTTTTTTTGCCATGTTTTAAAGAATCTGTTGAAGCACCATAATTAGATGACTCATTTGAACCAGCAAGAATGGGATCATCATCTTCATCTGAACTAAATACATCAGCAAGATGTTCACCAGCTCTTCGACTGAATGATGTAAATGCAGATGGATCTGTGGCAAGTGAAACGCGATGTGCCACAATATCTGCTTCATCTGTAATTGATGACAATGCTTGTGCTGATGCACGCTTTTTAAGCTAAAACATTTGGAATATTTGTAACAAAATTAAACTTTTAAAAATAATGTATACAAACCTTAAAAGATTCAACATTTCCAGAAGGACCTCTTAAAGACCGAGGAAGAGTGTTTCCGGATGTTGAGAGTTGGGGGTAAATGGGTAATAAAACAAGTTGAATTAAACCATTTTGAGATTTGTTCAATTTCTGATCATCTTTTGTTAATTCAACTTTAACCTCTTTATTTAAATCAGAATCAAATTCTTTGCAAAAATATTTGTAATTTTGTTTTTCAAATACTTTTTTAAAATCTCCAAGTGTAATTTTATCTGCATGAACTGGAATAACAGATACAAAGGGGGTATTCCCATCCAAATAATAATATACTTTTGTCGTTTTTTCATCTTCCGATAACATTCTGCTTAAAAATATATTTGTAATAAATATGGTAAAAATGACAAAAACAAAAAATAGATCGATAGCTCAAAAATCCGCGTAAATTTTACTGTTTTTAGACTCATTTAGTTTTATACTTTTTAGTTTCAATTCTAACCAACAATGACACCCAAATGCTTAACGTGGAATCTAATATAAAAGCCTGAAAATTTAACAAAAGTCTACAGTAAAATTTCTTTTTGTTCATTAAGATCATTAAATTAATAATAAATACGTTTTCTAAAAATCACCCGCTTCCGCGCCATTAAAAGTTCTCTGCTGAATGATCAATGACAATTTTTCTTATTTGCAAAATTCTTGACCCGATTTTTTAAAAATTTTTACCAATTTTTACGCATATTTAACAAATCTGATTTATTAAATCATAATAATAATAAATACTTTCTTTGTGCGCAGAAATAACAAAAAAAATTAATTTTCTATAACAGTCAGAAACATATGTACTTTCATCATAATTGAGGGCATAATTGGAAAATTAAAATACAATTTTTTTTGCATTTGTGTATATTTTACTTACCACAAAAATCTGTATCAAATGACATAAACATGATTTTGCCCAAATAATAACGAAATGTTTTATCTTTTGCTTTTTGCAATTATTTTAGAGCGAATAATGTTAAAACAAATTTTTTTAAATATAATCCAAACGTGTTTTTACAAAATTAAGCACATCTAAAACTTCTTCAGTGAAAAATTTTTTAAAACAACAAAAGAAGTATACGTGCAAGTTTAAAACAAAAATATTTTTAAAAATTTTACGTGAGTTTTGAAACTCTGTTTGAACAAAGAACGCTCATGCATATTGAGACGCAGTTGACAATTGTTGTTAAAGCAAAAATTTAGCGAAAAAAAGTTGTATTTTCTAGCCTTTCTGTTATTTTCGTCTGCTATAAAATGCACGCATTCGTGTACATTTCTAATTGAATCTTTTTCTGACACATTTCGTTCGCTTTTTTGAAACATTATATTGTTTTTGTTATGCTTTTCTTAACATCTTAATTAAATTTAGAATATTTATTTATTTTAAACAATTCAATTAACATGTATTTTCTTGGAAAGAAAATACTTTCATTAGCTGGCATTCAGAAAGCACACATGCAAACAACAGCAGATCATGAACCTCATCCCCATAGCAGTACCCATCGAAAACAAAATTCAGATGCTTCTGCAAAGCGACAGAGACATAGTGGAGTTCGTCTACGAACGTTAAAAACATTTAATTGCAACAAAAATAATTTTTTAGATCCCAGCAATTCCAAGTGATATTGGATTCAATTCATCTAAAGCTACAGGTGGATCAAAATCAACTGGTGTTATGTCAAATGTTTCTGGTAATCCAGCAGTAATTGTAGGGATGGGTCTGACTACTCTTGTTTGTTAAAAAAATAACCTTTGTAGTTAAATTTAAAACAGTTTTTGTATTTTAGGCGCTTCTTGGAATGATTCGTCGAAGTGTTATGGGTGATAAAGTTGGGACACAAAAATATATGAGATACCGTATTATTGCACAATTCTTTACTGTATTTGCATTAGTTGCTGGTGTCACAATTTTTGCAAAAAATCCAAATGTAACAACAGAAAGTAAACCTGTGATTGCAATTGCAAATATTGCAAACTAATTTTTTTGATCCCAAAGATGTATTTTTTTATTCTATGAATTATGTTTGTTTGTTTGAGGTGTTAAAAATAGCATAAAAATGACGGATTATTCCCGTGTTTATTAAATCATTGTGTAATAAATTTTTAATGAATAATATTTCGAAACGTTCGCTTACACTAAAAAGTTTTATTTTGAAAAACTGTCACTCTTTTGTTTTTTTTTATATTAGAAAATTTATTAAACCTTAATTAAAGTAATTTTATTTTATTATCGTCAAAATTGTTTATGCTTTATTAAAAACGAAAATTATTTTGAAGAATTATCTCTCAGTTCAAACAATATTTTCTGCATTTCCTCCAAAATTTTGTCCAATGTTGTTTTCCTTCTTTCATGTTCGTCAATAATTTCTTCCTCTTCTGGAACTTTTAGTTTTAATAGATTTGCCAATGCTTTTGCTAAATGCCAAAACTAAAATTTTTCTATTTTTAAAAAATTCAATTATTCCTCAAAATTTACTTCAATTATTGATTTATCTTTTTCATATTCGGCATTATGTTGACCCACATTTTCTAAAAAATCTGATCTTTCACTTTCATTACGTGGTGAATTTTCTTGTTCTATTTCTTCATTTTGGTTATCTTTAATTTCCTCTGATATTGCATTATCACCTGCTGCCGGTTTGTAATCTGATCGAATTTCAAATTTAGGTGTTCCCGAATGACTTTGCTCTGTTTCATCGTCTGTTACTTTTTGACCTTCTAATATTTCTGATCTATCTTTTTCCGAATTCTTTTCTGTCTCAGAGAAAGCTTTTAGACTCTCCTTTTCCATATTTGCTTCGTTTTTGTGTTCAATGGGAGTCTCAGTTCCATCAATAAATTGTTCTTCCACAACTGATTCCCCATCAACCAATTCTTCTTCAATTCCATGCTTTTTTTCTCCATCATCAATTCGTGGAGTGGTAAGTGATATTTCATCGTCTGCGTCTCCGGATATTTCACTTTCATTATTTTTTTCAATTAGTGCTTCTTCTAATTTTTCAAATTCGTTAATCGGGTCCTCTTCGGAGACTTCAGACGGTGGTGATGCTTCTACTTCATGCTGTTCAATAAGTTCTTGCAATTCCTCTGGCTAAAAATCTCTTATTTTATTTTAATTTTTTTCTGCTTTCTGCATAATTTTACCGTATTTCCCCTTTTTAATTCGTGCTCATCATTTTCTGTGTCTTGTGATTCTTGAAGCTCTATTCTTGGGACGATCACAGGAGCGGATTCCATATTATTAGCAGATCGTCTTGTTCTTATAGAACTTTTTTCAAGATCAAGTTTCGTATCTTCCATTGAAGATAATTGATTTATTAGGTCCTCTTTTTCCTGTAAAATTTTTATTATTCAAGTATTAAATGAGCACACATACTCTATGAAGTTGATCAACAAGATTTCTCAATTCACTAACTTTAGTTTTTGATTTTTTTAATTCCAAATTTTTTTGTTCAATTTCTGTTTTAATAATTGAAAGTGTTGCGTCATCTCTTAACTGTTGATCAAAAGAAATCCCAGAAGCTGCTGGATCACTTCTTGAAGTATCTGTTGTTATTGAATGATGCCGTGGCACTTCTATAAATTACTTGTGGTACTTTTTTTATAAGTTAAAAAGAAAAATTTAAAAAAATCGTTTTCCAGGATAAAAAATATTAAACTAACGTCGTTTAAATTGTTCAACAATTGTTTTGAATAACGGAATTATGGATGGTGCAAGCCAAAATTTTGGTATTCCATTCTCTCGAAACCTGGTTTGCAATTCTTCAGCTTTATAAATCATTATTTCCCATGTTAGTCCTTCCCGCAAAATTGAATCACCAAATTCTCGTGACCATTGTGAAAAAAGTGTGCAAGCACGGGCAGAATCTCGTGCCATTACAGCTGTATCTTTTATTACTGGTAAAAATACATCAAGAGCTTTAGATAATGGCTATAAACAGTCTGAGATTAATGTAAGCTTTATGAATCATGGTAAAAATTACGTAAATAGTTTGCTTTAAAAATTTATCAAACATTTCTGCCAATTCTTGCTTTTGTTGTTTTGTAAGATTTTCTTTTTGGAACGACTTATTACATTTTGTTGTAATTTCCTAAAAACTGCTTAATTTTCTTATTTTTTTATACAGAATTCAAAGCTAACCATTAATCTAAAACTAAAGGGATCTTGTAAAAGTTTGACAACTTCACTAATAATATCAGAATAATCTCGAATTGTTGCCAGTGAAACTCTGAAAAAATTTAATAGCAAAATTATTAGACCAAATAAAAGCAACCCTAAAAAAGAAAAAAAGAAAGAACAATAATCTTTAAAATTTCACAAAAATTGTCTTTTTTTCACCAACGTTTTATTAATGTCTTCCAATTCTCCAACTGCGACCGTAAAAAATGTCTGAAAAACAATTTCCTGAAGTTGTCGGGCGTATTGTGCTTTTGACAATTGCTAAAATTTTATCATTTTATTTTCCGCTAGAATAAACATCTGCAAATATATCATAAATAAAAAAAGAAAGATCTCTTTGAGTTTGCATAAAAATTAAGCGTTTGTAATTTTGCAAATTTTTATGCAATTCACAAAAGCACCTTTAAGGGAAAAAATGTTTTTACACTTTTTTTCTTTTTTCTCATAATTTTTACGAAGTCTTACCTCATTTAATTCCTTGATTTCATTATTCAACGGAGGGGTGCCATTTTCTTGCGCAATAATTGCTCTTAACTTTTCATTTTCTGCTTTTATTTCAGCTAAGGCCATTCGATATTCATCAAGAGTACCTTTAACTCTGTCCCCGGTTGTTGATGGCAAAACTGCATTCTCTTTTAATGTTGCAATTTCTTCATCCTTTCTTTTCAGCTCATTTTGGAGTCTGACAACTCGATGAAGTAGGGTAGTACCAACAGCATTTTTTCCCTTTTTTCCTCCTTCACCACCATTAAACTGGGAAAGGAATGCGGTTTCGGTGCTACTATAGCCACTACTTCCATTTATTTTTGAACCTTTAAGATACGGTAACCTTCCGCTTTCGGTAATTTTGAAATTTGATTTTTCAAGTGACTGGCTTCTTTTTTGCTGTTGTTTTGTTGACATTGGTCGAATATTTGAATCACTTTTAGGTGTATCTTTTTTTTGGGTTCCATCTGAATCTGAGCTACGAGTTGGTAGTTCCTTGCAAAGCTTTTTCGAAACTGTGGTTCTCGAAAATCTTTCATTTCTGTTTTTTGGTAATATTTTGTTCTGAAACCGTTTTAATGCTGAGAATTATTTTCTTTTTACAATATATACTTACCCCAACAATTGGAAGAGCAATACCATCAGGGTGGGCATCTGCGCATTGACTATGACGAAAACTTGATGTCTAAAATTTAATTATAATGTTAAAAGTAAAATTTAAAATTTCTTTAAAAGTGAGAGTTAAACATCTGAAAGTATTGATTAATCTTACTCTTCGATTTTTCTCAGGCAATGGCTGAATAAGCGGCATATCAAAAATGTATTCAACACTTTTACCTAAAATTTTCGAAACTAAAAAACAAGAAATGAATTTCGTCATGTCCAACCAAATTTTAAAATATCCGCCGATTTTAACTCTGTCATTCCATACAATACATTGTCATTTACATATGTTCCACCAAGAGTGCCCAAATCTCGGAGCCAATATGAACGAGTTATAGGATGGTATTCAATTAATGCATGTCTTTCAGCGACATTTACCCCCTTTTAAATGAAATTTTATTGTTTTTATTTTATTATTGAACAACTCACTTTTACAATAATATCACAAAGATTGGAAGATCCTAAAAGGATGCTAGATCCTTCAAGTTGGTGATTCTGAAGTCCAAGAGATGTATATCTTCGAAGCATTTAATTATTTTATTCTTGGAAAAAAATACTAAATCTAAGTAATAAATTTCAAAAAAAATTTCTGAATGCCTTTTTTTTAGCACTAAGTAATAAATGTAAAATTATTACATTTTTAACACAATATTTTCGAAATTATTTTTAATAAGAGGTTACCATTCTTTGAAAAGAAAAACAAATTCAATGAAAGCCTTTAAACAAAAAAAAATTTAGTTAATACTAATTATAATTGTTACAATTGTTAAAATTTAAATTTATATCAAAGGTCAAATAAATTTTTAGAGCACGCAAAGTTTTTTTTCTTTGACATGAATCATTTAAGCTATATCACCTTTTTATTTAAGAAAAGTAGAGAAAGGTGTTTTAGGGAGAATTAAAAAAGTGTTCTTTTCCTTTCCTTATTTCTTTGCATTTTTTGAGTTAAGGGATATCTCTTTTTTTCATTTTAAGCAAGGGGACCAATCATCACCTTAGCAACGACTCTCCACTTTTATAGCCAATAATTATTTTAAGTATCAACGCTTTATTTTTGATAGTTTTTTGAAAGGTCCAAAAAAGTGAAAAGTCGTTTAATAATAAAAAGGTTATTCTGTGACACAAGCAAGAAAAAGCTTTAATTTAATTTTAACCCCACAAAATTTCTTAAAATTTTTTTTATTTGGTTTGTGTTTTACTTTTTTACTGTCAAGCAAAAAAATTACTAACATTTTCTAAAAGCAAAAAGTTATATGCGAGAATTGACAAATTATTCAAAACTTCTTTTTTTTATCAAACTTGTTTTATTTAATCGTTTTAAACATGCAAAAAGATTATTTAATATTCTGAAGTGAGAGAAAGAAAGAAAAAAAAGAGACGATTTGTTTGCGTAATTTTTTCAAATGAAACATGACGTTGAGATTTTCTTCTTCTTCTTTGAAAAATCCAGTTTGAAAAAAAAATTAAATCAATCTCTTTAAAACATAAAGTGCTTTTTGATTACTTTCAACCTTTTTTGATAGCACTATTAATAATTTTAAAGTTTCAATAAAAACCAAAAATAAAATGCAATTGTTTCTCAAGTTTTTCATTCATTTTGGTACAACTTTCTAAAAATTGTTAAGCATGGCAAAACATATACAGCTAAAAACATTTAATAAGTATAAAAAAGTGGTATTCCATCTGAAAAAAAGTCGCTCAAGCATTTTCGAGATATTTGAAACCAGATTTATGTTATAATTATTAATCAATACTTCAGATGACCATGGAAAATAAACATAGGTTTTTTAATTTTTTATCACAGTTTGAGAAACATTTCGCAAAAAAAACGAATATAAGATTATAGCAAACATTTACATTTACAAGCATAAATTGAAGCATAATTAAAATTATGAAAAACTTTATCATTTTTGCCCCTTTTGTTTCTTTTCGCCACCTATTGGCTATTGTTTGTCAATTACAATCAACGCGTAGAGTTGTTTAAAAAACTGGGTTTTGCGAAAATTGTTACAATTACTTTCGCGATATCATTTAGATGAAAATAAAGCTAAATTACGTTCATATTATTCAAGATATTTTTTATCAAACAGGTATTTGTTTCAGCCTTTAATAGTTTGTATTCTTCTATGTTTTCCAAATTTAGGAGAAAAAAAATACCGGATGAACATCTTCTTATTTTTTCTGCTCCGCCTTTATTTTAAAGGAAAATATCTCTCTTTTTTTGTGCAATAAACGGCCAACAAAAGAGAAGAATGCAAAATTGAAGGAGACAAAGATGGACATGATTTTAGAGGAAAGGAAGCAAACTTTCACCGATTAAAAATGACATTTTGAAAAAACGAAGGCGTTGATTAAAAGAAGAAAAAAGGGCTAAAATACGTTTTCTTTATTGTTATTTGAAGTTTTTATTATTAAAAAATTTTTTGTTTGAACAATGATGGAAGAACGAAGGATGTTTCAAATTTGTCTACAAATTTTCTTTGGTATGAATTTTTTTATTACCGTATTTTGGGGAAAAAATGTGCAAATTCCATGTTAAAATAATTAACTTTTTTAAATCGTAATCTGCATTTTTAAAAAAAAAATTTTTCAGTAACGTTTTCATTAGCGCAATATTATCCCCAACAGCAATATTATTATCCGCAACAAGAACAACAGCAACAATATTATTATCAACAGCAGCAACAACAAACACTGCAATGGCCACAACAGAATGCTGTGTATCAGCAACAAACATTTGCACAACAACAGCAATTTCAACAGCCTCAACAATCTTCTCCATCGATTACCCCCCAACAATTTCAGCCTGAACTCCAACAACAACAACAACAACATCATCAAAGGCTGCAAAAGCCAAAAATCTCTAAGCCTGATGAAGCATTCGATCTTCCACAACCTCCTTCAAGATTTTTACCAGACGGTTCAAAACTTATTAAACCCCGAGTTAACCAAAATTCTCGTCGTGGTGGTCAAATATTAAATCAAAGACGACCATCGTCTCCTCCATTTTCTCAGCCCCAACGCCGTATCGATGTTGCTCATACTCGTGCACCACCAATTCATAGTATTACTGCTTCCACTCCCCGTACACCTTCTTCAATAAAACATCTTCCATCAAAATCAACCGCCGCAGTCACTCGGAGTCCTTCGCTTCCCGCTTCTCAACTTTCTTCTTCAAGGGTATCATTTATCCCTAAATCTTCAAAAGAAATTAAAAAAAGCTTTTTTTTTAATTTTTTTAAGCTTTTAATTTTCTGAATGCTATAATCTGTCATTGATGTTGAATACATATCAAAGTGTTTTTCGTCAAACTTTGTTTACCTTTTAACAAAAAATTCTCAAACGTGTTAATTTACCATTTTTGGATTTGATTATAGCATTAGAAATTATAGATGTTTATATAAAAAACATACAAAGTTAGCAAAATGGACTTTCGGCAAAAAATCATTGCTTTTAAAATACCTTTTTGACCTTTTTTAAAAAATTTATTTGTATTTTTGTTCTTCGAAAGAATGACAAAGTGTTTGCCGTAAAATTCAAAGTCATCTTTATAAATCCAAAATATCTTTTTTTTTCCACCATTCTTCCTAACATCTGTTTTTAAAAAATAATTGTCTTTTTTTTTCTGCCACATTTTTAAAACTCGTTCCATTTTTTCGGATTATTTAATCCTTCGAATTTTCTCATTCAGACATATTTTTTAGGATCCAAACAAATTTTTCCTTGATTGCTGTCAGAGGAAAAATGTTGCAAAGTCATGTGAGGGAAGATGTAATTTTGATAAATTGAGCAAGAGGGTATTGACGGGAATGTTTTTGGTTAGTTTTGAAAAATAATTTAAAAAGCCAATTTTACTTTTCCAGGGCACAGATATTTGCCCACAACGACATGGGTTGGATCTATTTTCATGCGCCGTAAGTTTCAATTAAGTTAATACCAAAACATTTTAAAAAAATTATTAAGGCACAAGACGGTGACCATCGAGATTGTTGTAGAGCAAAAAATGTAGGACGAACAGGAGCTGGCGATAAATGTTTGAATTTTTGTTTAATGACTCCCGATTCAAATTTTCAAGCTGATGCTTCTTGTAAGTTTTATTCAAAATATTTATTAAATAAATATTTTTTATTATTTAAATTAATAAAAAATGTGTATTTTTTTATGTTTTATGTTTATGTTTTTTAGACATTCCATGTTGGGCAGTTTTAACAGAAATAAAGCAATGCTTCCGAGAATCAATAATAAATGGTCATACGCTTTAATTAGGATATTTTTTTTTGAATCATCCCTGTTTATACAATTTGTAAAATTATAGAGTAATGTTTTATGCACCCCTGTTTTTGACACATAAAAGTTTTATAAATTGTATCCATTTTATATAACTTAACAAACAACAAAAAATAAAATCCATACCTAACTAAATGTTCTAATCAAATTATAAAAAATAGAACCATTTAACAAAAGTTATAAAGTTTAACGACGAGTTGCTTTCTTATCTAATCCTGATAAATAATCATCGCTGGCAATATTTAACATAAGAGTATTGGCAGGAAGGTAAATTCGATTATTTGAAGTGGATATTGTTTTGGCAATTTCTTGAGCAGCACGAATTTTTCGTAATTTAAGAAAACCAGCATCATGTTTCATTGATTCACCAAGCTAAAATCGTAATATTTATGCAAATATCACTTGTCATGAAATATCTCGGTATCCACTAGGGCTGTGAAGTATATCAGTATCGTTTTACTAGGTAAATTTGACAAAACGATACCGATACTTTTGCCCTACACCAATACCAGTATCGCACAACCCTGGTATCCACCAAAATAATAATAAATACTTACAAGTTTTGCAGCTTGAGCTTCACCTTCAGCTTGAACGATCTTTTCTTGGCGTGATTGAATGGCACGTTCAACATAAAATGAGGCACGTTGTGCTAAATAAAAGACGTTTAGGATCTGTAAAAATACAAAAATGTTACCTTCTTGTGCAGCGACTTGTTTTGCTTCAACAGCAGCACTGTATTGCGGTGAAAATGCTAATTCAGTAAGAGCAACATCGTCTAAGATAATATCAAAATCAAGAGCACGTTCAACTAAACCCTTTCTTACAAGCATTGAAACTTGTTGACGTTGTGTAATTAACTGAAAAGTAAAACCGGAAGTTTCAACAATACATATAAAAAATAAATAATTACTTGAGATGCATTGAACTTTGCAACAACACTTTTGAGAACTTCTAAAAATGGTACAAATAATAATTCATAACTGGTTGTAATAAAACTAGCCGTTACAAATAGATGGGAGTACACGCTCTTCCCAATTCTGACCAAGAGTACGATAAATTTTTGTTAATTTGTTTGGATCTGGACGAGAAAGGACACGAAGACCAATATTAACCATTTGTAAATCTTTGCTACCAGTTGGTGAACGAATTGTATTAGGCCTTGCACGAATATCGTATACAATAGGATATTGAAACCATGGAATACGAAAATGAAGACCTTCTTCTAAAAAAATTTAAGAAAATAAGTTGATTATCAGTTTTCAATAAACATACTATATTGTTCAATGCCAAGACCACCAATTCGATTAAACATGATAGCTCTGTGACCAGCATCAACTAAAATAAAAAATGTAAAAAACTTTGTGTAAAATAAAATACATGCATACCAGTAAAGATGGATTGCATCACAGCATATGCACCAACTGCTGCAGCTCCTAAAAGTCCAGCACCAATACCAGCTCCTTTTGTATTGCGAAGCATTTTATTAAGCGCTTCTTTAGATTTATCTGCCATAACTGAAAAAGAAATATGATGATTTAAAGAAAATGATGCAAAAATAAACGTTTACAATAGATCGCGTCGCACGTTTGATAAAAGCAATTAGTCTAATAAAAAAACCTGTAGCACTAACCAACCCATTTTTTAAAAAACAAACAAAAATAAATATATAAAAGTTTATTTAAAAATACGAGTAATTTTTTTAAAATTAAAATTTCAGATTTATTTTGTTTTCTGCGATTGTTGTTATGGATGGTTTTGTACAGTATGGTTTCGCTGCAAGAATTTTTTTTTAATAGTAAAAGCAGAAACGTATATTCCAAAATTCTAAATGCAATACCATTTTCTATTTTCAAAAAAAAATCCACATGCTTAAGCTCTTTTGAACTTATGTGTAAAATGAAAAATCCTTTTCATTGAGTTCAAAGATATGTAATTAGATGTATGGACTTTTCAAACATAAAAGAAGCTAAACACAAATGGCTTGTAAAAAAAACAACAAAGTTTATTCAACATTTTCAAAATATATACAAAAACAAAAATATTACCAACGAGGTTGTTCAATTCGCATATTTTTCTTTGACTTTTTCAAATATTCTATAAATTGGCTTTCAAAATACATTTCATTTGACATCTGCACAGATGGCGCGCTTTTTAAGCTTCTTATCGTTTCAATCATATCCTGTTTTATGCATGAAAGATATTCTTTTGAATTACCATTTTCAATTCGACGTGGAAGGTCTGGAGTAAGGGTATATTCAGGAGCAAAGAATTCACGATATTCAGTTGTAAGTGGTATTGTTTTATCAATAATATCATCTTGTTCAACGATAATTGAAGTTTCATATGCCCAACATCTTGCAACATTTCGCAGAGTATAACCACCTGAAAAAATTATAAAAACAATTGCAAAATTTTTGTATTTCAAACAATTACCTCCACCAAGAACAATCAGAGGAACACCAAGATTTTTTACAAACCGTACACACGCTCTAAAAATGATAAATAGTAAAAATTATTACCGTATATAAAAATATTAATTACCCATGTCCTGCAAAGCTTAAATTGAAACACCCCAATCTGTCAGATCCGAGACTATCTGCACCGCATTGTAAAACAATAACATTTGGTTCATATGATTCAACAATTGATTTAATTAATGGTTGAAATATAAATGCATAATCTTAAAAATGTTTGATCGATTACTGTTAATGCAAAAATTAACTAAAAACTTACTATCATCATCACATCCTTCTCTTAATGGAATATTTATTGAATAACCTTTTCCATTTCCTTTACCTGAATATACAAATGGTTTATTTAAGCTTTTAATTAAACAAAATTTACCCATATCATGCATGTCACCAGTTCCAGGAAAAAAATAATTTCCAAAACGATGAAGGGATACTGTCATTACTCTGTCAGTCCAATAAAAGGCTTCTTGAACACCATCTCCATGATGTATATCAATATCAATATACAGTACTCTTTGATGCTTTTTTAATAATTCAATAATTCCAATGACAATATCGTTTATATAACAAAATCCAGAAGCTTCTGATTTCTTTGCATGATGAAGCCCGCCTAAAAATTAGAAAAGATTAAAAAATGTGAAAGAAAAACATTTGTAAAATTTTCATACCTGACCAATTAATTGCAATATCACAAATTCCTGCATTTATTGCTCGTGCAGCTTAAAAAATAATTTTTACAATACAGTTTCACATTATAAATGCATACCTTCAATAGATCCACCAGTATACATTGAACAAAAATCATAAACTCCACCAAAGACTGGACTAAAAAAGAAATACTGTTATTTTTCGTATTCATTAAAAACATACCAATCTTCACCAATATTAAATTTAGCAAACAAATATTCATATTCATGCGCATTATATGGATTAACAGTTCTAAGAAATTCGAGAAAATCTGGGGCGTGGTACTAAAAATCAGAAATTTTAAGCGCATATAAAACAATTAAACAAAAACATACTTGCGACATTTCTTCGAAAGAAGCTTTTGGTGGTTCTATACAAGTCATATAATTTTGCAGCCTAAAAATTTTTAAATTATAAACAAAGAATAAATTTTTTCATCTGTCTCCAGATCTACCACATTCGAAAGCTCAAGTAAACCATATTCTCTGGTACATAAACACTTGTTTTTTAAATAATAAATAAAGTCAACATACCCATAACTAAGAACTAAACTATGGCAGGCACCAAGTCTAAAGACATAATTTTAATGAGACAAAGAGTTAAACAAAAGCTCACCGCTGAGGCTTCATGGGGTGCTGCGGCCCTAAATATACCATTATTCAAATTTTATATATGTTATTCATCGAAACTATACCGTAATGAAAGTGTGCAACATCTTCATTATGAAAATAGAAAATTCTTCGTTTTTTTCCTATTACATCTTCTTCATCACCTTTATTTAATCCTTTAACTGCATGAATTGTTGACGTCGATACTGCCATTCTGTAATAAAAAAAAATATATAAAAATTACCTCCTCTTTAGAAAAACAAAAACAGTGAACAACGTTGTTTGCCAAAAAAAATAATTTTTGGCAAACGTTTATTGTCGTTGTGAGCAACACATGATAAAATATGGTATTTTTTGATAAAAACAAATTGAATTATTTTAATTATACAAAATTCAGGAAAGCCTGTCAAATTTTAGAACAATTTATTCCAGCATCGCTTGTTCTTTCAAAAAAGTTCATACAAGAATTATAAACGATAAAAATCAAAACAATAACCCAAATAAAAAACAACAAAAATGTATCACCCTTTTTTTCTTTATAAAAAAAGAAAATGCTAAAGACACAATTTTAATAAACCAAAGAGTAAAAAAAAAGCTGACCGTAGTAGTTAACGATACAAAGAAAAATTGACAGTAGCAAAATTTGTTAAGAAAATACATAAAATGTTAGAATGCAATTCTAATTATTAACAAAAAGGTTTCTGAAAACAAATAATTTAAAAAAGTAGCAAAAATAAAATAATGCATCTTCATAAATATTTAGCAAAACATTAAAGCAGACATATATTCCCTGCTTTCAGATATCAGTTTGCGCAAAGTTAGGAAATTAAAGTGTTTGAGATAAAAAATAAAATAAGAAATCAAAAGAAATGTAAAGTAAAACACCGTATAAATGATAAAAAAAGGGATGATGAATAACAATAGCAAAGAATTGCGTTTTATCATAAAAAATGAATGGACTTCAAAATTAATTTTCTTGTTGTGAAGGAGGGAAAGGAGTTACAAAAACAGGCTCAGATTGTGGCTGATTTTGAGTTTGCGGTAATGGAGGTTGATAGAAGGAAGGGATTGGTTCAGTACTTTTTGTATTATCCATTTCAGCAAGACATTGAATCAAGGCACCACTTGCTTCTAGCCGTGATAAAGCTAATGGGCAAAGCTGAAGTTCAAATCGACGTAATTTGCTTAAAAATACGATTAACTTAACATAGTAAAAAAGTGAAAAAGATACCATCGTCCTTCTTCAGAATATCTAGCAATATTGCGAAGAATTAAAGCTGTTGTTAATCTAATGCATTTTGTAACAGGTCCTTCTTGTTCGTCCTAAAAAGTTTCATAATTTTTTAATAGCTTAGAAGAGTCTTTAAAAGCCGTACAGTGAATTCCTTTTGATAATGTACTGCAGAATGTCTACGGATAGCATCCATTGCTGCTGCTTGAGTATAGCTTGGAACAGTTTCTGGTTCATTAATTCTATCCTCAAATTGTTGCTGTATTGCAGCAAGGTAAAGAGAATTTCCGCCCATTTCGACTCTCTTTCCACATGCTTGTCGAAGCTGATGTTCTTGACAATGATGATCTGTGATATGTGTAACTAATGACCATTTGGCACGACGTGTTTTATTACAACCTGGCCATAAACACAAAAATGTATTGTCATCGTATTTTGCTTCATCTGTCAAGTGTTCTTTAATAATGTGAATTGATATTGCTTCAGAAGATGAAAATAATTGTCCACATGCATTCCATTCACACATAAAATCAGTCGTTGAACTTGTTGATGGGATTTGTTCCTTCAATGTTAAAGTTTTGACTCCATTCTTTTCTTTTGATGGATCTTCAGAGAAAGAATTTGTTATTCGAGATTTTTTCTTTGCAGTTTTTGGAGTTAGAGCTTTTCTCTAAAAAAAATTCGGATATATACCCTGTATTAATAAAATATAGTTATACCTTTTTTCCTTTTACTCCATTTGTTACAATTTCTTCCACAATTGGTTCAGTGGCATTTATCTTACCATTTTTCTGAGGGACTTTACTCACAGCTTCAACCGTTTCATCAATTTTAGCTGGATCACCTTCTGGAAGTTGATCATTTTCGTGATCACTTAATCCACCATTAATCTCCATAACACCATCATCAAGTAAAGAAGTTTCGTCAACATGACCGTTTTCTTTAATGTCATCAACAGAATCTGTGCCGTTGCAAATACCATTTGTTGTATTTTTATCAGCTGAATTGCCCCCGTTTTCAAGCATATGTCCGTTTATTCGTTTCTTTGTTTTAACATTGTTAGATTCTTCCATTAAAGAAACAGAATTTTCGATTTCTATAGCTGGGTATTCATTTTGTCCATCAAAATTTGTTGAAAAAATTCCATTATTTTTCTGAGAAGAAATTTTAGAAGTCGAATCGTTGACTGTATTGTCTTCTTCAATCATTTCTTCTGTTTCTTGTTCATCATCCACATTTATTTCTGATGTTTCATTTACAGCTTTCATTGCTTTTTCTTCTTCTGATAAAATGGATGTATTAGGACCATGAAAATTTTCTGTTTCTTTCTCATGTTTATGCGTTTGAAATTCCTTTGCTGAATTTTGTTTCGTGGATTTTCCCTTTGAATTATCATTTTTAACTCCATTTGTTTGAGAACCAAGAGCAGGTACTATTCGAACAGTTTGGGAAATTGATTTAGGCGTTGCAAGAATTTTTTGCATAACAGGATAATTTGATGCAACAGTGCTAGTATTTTGATTTACATATCGTACACCTTTAATAAAATAACAGAGTTTGTTGTCTCTTTGCTCTGGAAGTACGGTAGTATTTGAAAAAATAGATCTACAAAAATAATATATTCATTGATTACTCTCAAACCAAAAAAAAACACATACTGTAAAATTTGAGTAAATAAGTTAACTGTAATGTTGAAAAAGCATGTTCCTGAAAAAATGATATTAAATTTCAGTTAACCTTTGAAGTAAAATTATAATATTTCAAAGATTTGTGTAAATCCTTAAGTGCTGTTAAATTTTATAGAAAAACCATAAAAATGTTTTTTAATAATATTATAATTTATACCGTTAGCATTGCGTAAATGATCAACATATGCTGAATACATTTCTCCCCGAACAGCCATTGAATCAGATTCCGCAATAACATTATCTTTTATCCATTTTGTTGTTAACGCTTTTAGCTTTTCATCATGAGTAATTGCAGCATTTGGAGTTTGTGAAGATTGTGGATGATGAATTCGTTGTACGGTATGAACATTACGAGGCTGGTGATAAGTGGATGTTTGAGGTGGAGGTTGTGATGAATATTGTGGACGATAAGACGTTGACGATATTGCTGAAGGTGGAGGATAATGTTGACGAGCGCTTTGTTGATGAGCATATGATTCAACAACTTGAATACCAGATAATCCTGTCCTTCCAAAAGATGCTGCATCATTTGTTAATAGACTTACAAGTAATTCAATTGAATTTGGTACAGATATTATTCGATTACAAGCAGCTCGACCAAGTTCAGAAAACTAAATACATTTATTTAAATTTTTTAAATTTTTGAATTAAACAAACTTGATATAACGTTTCAAGAGTGTGAATACAAATTAATATATCTTTTACTGTAGCCAATTGAAAAATTCTATTCATCATTAATGTATCCAAAAATTCAGCACAAACACTTTCATTTTTTTCATTTTGGCATAAAGCTGCAATAATTTCAAGTGAATGAAGCACTTTATTTTTATCATCGCTGTGAAGGCAATCGCATATTACTTTCAAAATCATAACATTACAATAAATTCCATCAGGTGTTACTAAATCAATTTCATTACCAATATTTGAAAGAATATCAAGGGCATCATTAACCAATCGAACATGTTTTGATGATGCACAAATACACATAAATTTTATTAAAATATCTGATTTGCCCAAAGCTTGAATATTAAATGATTCAAATGATAAATTTCGAAGTATTGAAGTTACCTAAAAGCCAAATTTCATATTTATGAGTCAACTAATGACAACAACTAAATTTTTCTTACTTGTAATACTCTAAAGCATGTTGAATCTGTTGGATCAAATTCAAGGCCAAGCGAAATTGTTTCAAAAACATTAGATTCTTTTTTAATGATGGGAATGTAATCAAAAATTTGATCATCTAATATTCCAGCACTCAACCAAAAATCATCAAATTTACGATCACAGAAAGTTTTCCATCCATTTTCTGCTAATGATTGAATCTCTTTGTCTAAAAAACATCCTATTATTATAAATTTTATAAATTAAAAAGCTTTACCATTCCCATAAACGCCAGCATGTGCAATGATAAGATTTAATAAAAATGGACATTTTTCAAGTTGTAAAGCGTGTGCACCGGGATTTGACATTCTATAAAATTTAAATTTATTTAATTCTTATTATCTACGTTTCACAAATTTTTGGCTATAACTAAAACACAAACCAACAAACCAAACAAACAGCAAACCAAGTCTCAAAATTAAGATTCTCCGTTTTTAATTACTTGTTGGATTTGTTAGGTTTGTGTTTTAAGTAATATCCAAATTTTTTTTATTTGTATTTTTAATCTGTAATCTGCACTTACACAGTTAAAATATTGAAAGCAAAATCAACTTCGTTGGGCAATCCAGAATAAAGCGATTTAACAATTTTTGCATAATCATTTTCACAATATTCAATTTTTTTATCTATAATGGTTTTGCGATAAAGTTAAGAAAGGGGGAATGGAAGAAACCTCGAAAAACAGATGCAATTGGACATTCGCCAGATGCAAAATTAAAATACATTTTTGATCTTGATTTTGCCCCATAAATATCAATATCATGATCATCAATTTCACCTAATGTTTGAACTTCTTCATACTTTGATAGATATCTCATATATAACAATTTAATTCCATTATTTATCAACGAAATGTCTTCTGAATATCCCATAACTTGAGAAATTTGATCCCATTTATCATGATTTGAAACTTTTAACCATCCACCATTTGATAAAACTATGGTATAAAGTTTATACAAATTTATTGGTTTTCCATTTATAAATGGAGCCCTATATTGGCAACTCCTATAACAAAAAAGTATTATTACTATCTTTATCGAAATCATCATTAAAGCCTACCATTTTTGACGATAAAAATTCTTAAGTGATTCTTCAAATTGTTTTTCTTTCGCTAATAATTCTGGTTTAGCTTCAATGGTATTTAAATAGGTTTCAAGGGATGGTTTATTATGATGGGTGGATGACATATTTGCAATTTTATATTGGAATAAAAAACCTAAAATTATAAAATAATTTTTTTACAGTACATTAATTGCGTAGCTGACCAATAGGCGCTACCAATATTTTTTTAAACATTTATTTAAGTCTCTCTTTTTCTTTGGACATCCTTTAAAACCATGCAACAAAAAAAAACCACCCCAACGTCTCAATACACGCGCAAAAAAAGACAACATAAAAAGAAAGGACCATTGGGCACTGGGACTTTAGGGGACAAGCGGGAGCGGCTGGTGCAAAAAAAAAACTTTTTTTGATGCAAAAAACGAACGCGCAAAAAACAACGCTTTGCCTGCTTGGGTCATTCGCTTCTTTTTATTTCTTCGTGTCATGGCAGCAAGCGTAAAAAGAAAGAAATGCATTTATTTCGTTATATTCTATTCAACAAAAATATAACAAACCGATGAGGCCTTTTTTCTTGCATTGCGCCATAACTGCTGCCACAGGCTGACAGAAAAAAGAGGGAAAACTTTTCTTTTTCTCTTTTTATTTTTCCCTTCTCTCTTCTCAGTGAAAAAAAAAATGCGAAAAGCTTTCGTTGATTTTTCTGCTGCTGGTGAAGATGGAAGAAGGCGAGCACGCAATGCGATGGAAACGAAAAAAAGAAGAACGACGAACGAAGCGGACCCTCACTATAGTTTCAACGACGACGACCCCAGCCATTTCTTTTTTTTTGCGCGCAAAAGCACTCTTTCGTTCTTTTTTGAGCTCGACCGTTTTCTCCATTTTCCCTTTCTCTCATCAAACTTCTAACGCCCCTCTCCGCTCTCTCTATTTTCACTTGTTCTAATAGCGGCAACTCGAAATATTAAAAAAGACTTTTTTTTAAAAAAAGGCTTTTTTAGTCGACGCAGAGAATTACTTCAAGGAACTTATTGTTAAAATCAGCATAAAAGAATCGAGTATATTTTAATATGTAAAACGGTAAAAGAGGAGTAATACCAAAATAAATAAAATTTTACACATTTAATACATTTGAACGTTTGTAAAATTGGTACTTCATCAATGAAACACTTTCGCTACAAGACTTTAACCTTTAATAAATCAATTTTTTCAAAGCTTATTTTTTGTAATAATCAAATTTGATTTTGCACGTTTATGTCAAACATTTTTACATAACATATGTTTTTTCGCTATAGCACAAATTGTGGCATGCAGTCATTTTTTCTTCCTTTTGTCTAGTTGTTGACAAACAAAAAAGAACGAGTCGCATGTATAAAATAAAAGGTGCTAAGACAAAAAGAAAAGAGACAAAAAAATAAAAAAACGGACAAAAAAAGGCAGACACAAAAAAAGCGGACAAAAAAGAACTGATAAAAAAAGGAAAAAATTCAAATTTAGCTTCAGAAGTTTCGCGGATTTAGAAGGGTCAGGATAGACAATTGAAAAATGGTAGAAAAGAGGAGAATGCTGACATGAATTTTCGGTGAAAAAACTTTGACTAAAGAAGTCACATAGATTCTAGATTAGGCAGCTAATTTTTTGCAAAAATGTTTCCCTATATTAGGCCAACATATAAGCAAAATATGGGCTCCAAATCTCAACTTAATTTGGAGTGGTATACGGTAAGAAGGCTCTAGGATTCTGAAGGATAATAGCCATAAAGCCAGAGCAAAGCGGTTTTTTGCTCTCACCGATCAAAACTAATTACTTTTTTAAATAATACTGCTCTTTTGAATGTGATTGAACAAATTTTTTGAAAATATTGACAAACAGTGCGTTATTGCTAACAGTAATAACTATCATACTTTTTTAAAAATCTTGATAATATTTTCTTTTTGTCCGTTTTTTTTGTCCATTTTTAGAAAAAATTTATATCCGTTTTTTATTTTTTTTATTTTGACCGACCCCCAAATAAAAGACCACCATGAAACTTGCAAAAGAAATAAAAGAAGTAACGGCGTCGCTTTTCTTGCACGAAATAAAAAGAGTAAAAACACTTTTAAATTAACAACGGTTTTTGGATTATTTCCGACAATTCACATGGAGACCGTATCACATTTCTTAAATTGTCATTAAACATGGTAAAAATATTTTTACAAAAAGAAATCCCACATTGTAGTTAAAATTTTTTAAACTTTCTTTTCATAATGGGCCTTAACATTCAAAATTATCATAGCGCTTCAAATCGAAATCATAAAAACTACAAACTAAGAAACTGTTCGATGCCTAGTTTACGATTATCCCCTAAATGAACAAAATTATCTACAAACAAAACATATTTTTCTGTGAAAAAATTACGTTATTCGTTTTATTACAATGTTCGTAAGACAAATTCATGTCTCCTAGAATCATCTGCTTCATCTAAATTATTTTAAATTTTTCTTTAAAGCATAAAAGTTAATGGTGAAAAATATTGCCTCAAACATTTTTTTTCCTGAAAACATTGTAATCACACATGCATTTAAATAAGATACAACAGCGTACTGTAAGACACAGGTTCTTGACTTTGTTATAACGTAATAAAAATGTTTCTTTTTGAAATCAAAATTTCCCCCCTTATATTTATTACTTGAAGTCATTGGTTTATTTGAATTGAGCAATCTTTGTGATGCCTTGAAATTTGTAACTTCTGGAGTCATTGGTTTAGGTTCTTGTTGTCTGGGAAATTCAAATATATTCTAAAGAGAAAATCATAATAAAGAAATTTAAGTTTTTTCTTGTGCTATTACTTGAATAAATGATATTGAATCAATATGAATTTTCATTTCATTTTTTTCATTTAAATCCAACTCTTTCCTACTACCTTTTGAAACATTTTTATTAATTGATTTTTGACAAGTATTTTGTAATGAATTTTCATAAGCTGCAATATGAAGTGATAGGGTGCTATTGCTGGTACCCTTGTAGCTGTTAATTTTAAAGCTTTTTTTAGTTTCTTTTTTGTTGTCCTCCAGATTTAATGAATCAGAAATTTTTGAACATAAACCTGTGATTGAAAATAAATTTTTTTGTCCCTTTAAACTTCTTTTTTCCTCAACCTTGCCAACAACATCAGAAAATTTAGCTGACTCTGCAGTTCCATAATAATTATTTGCTATTACTCTTTTCTCCTTTCTCTCAACATATCTATAAAAACAAATGTTATAAAATTACAAATTTTTTAAATATTTATTAAAATTAAAATTGTCTTAATTATAAGTTTGTTTAAATATTATTGTATCTTCCTTCGTAAAATATGGAACTGCATCGCTGTTTTACCAAAATATTTATCAACACCGTTTGATTTGCTTTGAGATTGAACAGGAAAAATATTTGAAAGTTTATGATTTTGATTTAAATTAAGTTGGATATATCGTTTATCATCATCATTATGGTAATTATCATTTGGAGAAACATGCAGTTTTTTCCTGGTTGACATCTAAAATTTTGTATTCATAAAAGTTCGAAAGAAAAAAATTTTTTCTCAAAAATATATTTTCATCATAAACTCACTTTCATTTTAATGTAATTTTTTTCGTTCTAAAAAAACATTGGTTAAAATCATTTATTCGAACGTGGAAAATCTCTTTAAAGAAAAAGCATCTACAAAAAAAAGCCATAAAAAATGTTGTTTCTTAGAGCATTACATCACTCTTACAGTACTCTGCGTTGATACCACTGCTT